>MPGH01000117.1:12109-36622 GCA_001937105.1 Colletotrichum chlorophyti | reverse complement strand
AAAGGCAGGCCGGCGCGGGCCTGAGGCTGAAAGGCTGGCAGAGGTCACGTGACCTCCTGCCTCAACAGGAAAACTAGCCCGACCGGGTCCGCAACACTACCGACCCCGCTGACGTAAAACATTCCGTCGTTATATTTGCAAAGAGGTATCATTAAAAATATGAGTCCAACTTCCTTCCACCCGCTGCACCCAGAAAGTCTATCCCCAAGGCACAGAAGACGAAAGACTGGGTAAATGTCTTATGGTCCGACGTGCAGTGCCGGCATAGCACACTCATACCCCGCCCGACAATTCCTCGTGATTCATTAATAAACGTAGACAAAGTTGGGGTTCTCTTTGTCCGTAAGATCGGTGAAGGCGGTGGCGTTGAGCTCGTCTGCCGTGTAGCTGCCGCTCGCGCGCATCTCCTCGCGCAGCTTCTCCTTGCGCTTATTCTCCCACATGAAGGCGTAGCGGAAGATGAAGAAAAGGGCGAGCTCGATGCAGTTGGCCACCAGGAGCGAGCCGATGCCCAGCGGGTACTTGGGGGCCTGGCTGGTCTTGTAAAAGAAGGGGCTGGCGATGTTGCCGATGCAGGCGCCGAACCAGATCATGCCGGAGACGATCATCTTCTTGGACTGACCACCGGTGTTGGAGGTGATTAGGGACAGGGAGATGACGAAGGAGGCTTGGTAGGAGCCGGTGAGGTAGCTGAATACCGTCAAAACAAGCGGTCCCCTAAGCCGGGGGGTCCATAACTTACAAGCAAATCAGACGGCCGATGTAGGCGTCGGCGGGAGCCAAGAGGAACCCCAGGGCTCCGGCGATGGTGGGAAGCATGAACATGGCACAGACGAGCGTTCGGCTGTTGTTGGGCATGTACTTGTTCGCCAAGGCGCCAAGTCCGATCCAGATGACGACAAGGGCGCCTTGCGGGATGCCAAGCAGCGCCGTCTCGAGAGTGTCAAAGCCAAGGCCCTTGATGACCAGGGTAGAGAAGTTGGAGATTCCGCCGTTGGGGACGTTGGACACGAAGCCGAGCAGCGTGAAGAGCCAAGTCTTGTAGTCCAGGTACGCCTCCTTGATCTGACCCCAGTTGATACGGCGCTGCTCGATGCCCGTCTGGTTGCGGCGCATGCGGGCGATCATGATGAGCTTCTCCTCGTGGGTGAAGCCCCAGATGGTTCGTGGGGAGTTGGGGAGCATGAGGGCGAGGATGATGGCCCAGAAGGCACAGAAAGCGCCGACGACGAGGAACTCGTAACGCCACGACTCAAAAGCGCCCTTGATATTTCCGATACCGTAGCCTGTGTTTCGTGCATCGTCAGCGTTGGCTTCCTACGGATGCAGCAGCACGCAAAACGTACCGATGAGGCCGCCTCCAGCAACACCAATGCCGTTCCAGGCATACCAAGCAGAGATCCTGGAGGGCTGCTCCGCGCGGGTGTAGTACATGGACGTGATCAACATGAAGGCTGGGTCGGCAATGGCCTCGAACGCACCGGAAAGGACACGGAGCGCCAGAAGACCACCGAAGTTCTTAGCGGCGGCCTGGGCCATCAGGAGAGCTCCCCACATGAAGATGTTGAAGGAGAGGTACCAGCCGGGCCGGCATCGTTGCATGATGAGGTTTGAGGGAATGGCCCAGATAAGCCATCCGAAATAGAAGCAGCTGGAGAGCCACGAGTATTCCTCGCCCTTGAGGTTGAGGCCTTCCTTCAAGCCGAAGATGGCAGCGTAGGATCTGGGTAACGGCTGGTTGTCAGTCACAAAAGCGACCATGCAAAGTATGTCGGGCGCAGAGGCAATCGCCCTTACAATGTGGTCTTGTCGACGTAGTAAAAGAAGTAACATATTCCCAACAGTGGGAGGATTCTCATGTCGATCTTGCGGAGAACCCTTTTCTCCTCGGCCTGGTCTATCGACTCGTCGTTGGGATACCTTGCAAGGGCCTCGAGGTAAATCTCCGGATATTCTTGTTCGACATCGCCTTCGACACGAGGCTTTTGGAGGTCTTGCTCGACGTGCTCGACGTCGCTCCTGCGAGACTTGGCGTCGGCCTCAACGCGTGTGTTGTCGGCCATTATAAGTTTGTCTCGTTGCTGCTCTCTTGCTTACCCTTTTTCTAGTGGTGTTTTCGAGACTGGTCGCACAAATTTTCAATTCTCATAGCCCGGGATACCCTACTGGATTCGAAGGCATGGCGGAGTGTCCATCTTAAAGTATTTGACATCTGGGCCTGGCGCTTGGGATATCCTCAAAGGATCTTGGATACCGGCGGGCTGGCTTCGGTCAACTCCCGTGGAGATCTTCGGGAAACTACTGGGCGTTTGCAAACTACTGGGGAAATGCACACGCTTGGCAAGCTTTGGCGCTCCCTCCACGCTTCCGCGGTGACGGATCCAACGTTGCGAGTGTTTCGGTCTCGCTTTTGGTGCGGGGAATGAATGATCTGTTAGCCTGGTCGAGTAGGCGTTAACATTAACGATTGGATATTTAACAGTCTGAAGCAGAGAAACAAGAGTTGACAAAGGCTCTGCGTCCCTAGGCTAGACAAATGACATTATACATTTACTAAGGCAACCCATTTCGCCTCCCTCAAGTTTCAGCATGAAAGCAATCGGCTGGCATTTCTTATTATCTGAGAAGCCCAACTTTCTCGATGTTATTCGTGCCCAACGCTCTGATCATCAGAGCGCAAAAAGCCCTTGGTGCACTATCGCGGGGTTCCTACCGCTATCTCGCCTCTCCCCGGCTTGTTGCCCGTGGGGAACGCTTGACGTGAGTGTGGGGTCTGGAGTTCCGAAGGATACGCACCCTTTGCAGGGCGTCCAGAAAACTGACTATAAGCACTATGAGTGGTGGAATATAATTTCCCGTCGCTCATTTTCCGACCGGCCCTTAGCTGAGGCTTGATATGGGGTGGAGCCATTTCCTTGGTTTGTTGACTAGCTATATGTCTGCCGAATGGCTCTTTGACTGCGAAAGAAGTAATTCCCGCCTGCCAGGTTTTGAGGAACATGCCGCAGACGGTAGTTTATTAGTAAGATCCCCAATCATACCACATACGCGTAAACACAGTTCGCGTTTGCTCTGAATCATGCTGATGCAGGTAAGGGCCTTGCGCTGTACCGGAGTTTTCTAACAGACTTCGTCTCCTGGTGCTACATTAAATGCCTTTGAGCCCGTATGAGTCGACNAAAAAAAAAAAAAAAAAAAAAAAAAAAACCACGCGTGGTCGATCCTAGGCAGTTATCACTCCTGCCCTTCCCCGGCTTATTCAGTGAGAACCTTTAATGCGGGATAAAGAAACACCGCCGGTCAGCCAAGAGTAGTAAACAGATGAATGGCGCACATTTTTATAATCGCAGCACACGCCACGAAACATGTCAGTGAGCATAGAATCCTATAATCTCAGTTAGCGAGCTACCGGGTTGGCCACAGGAGATAACTGAAAATAAGAGATTGAGTCGCTGAGTTTGCCTGGGAGGTAGCAATTGTGTAAAACAAGGGTTTACAGGATCGGAGCCATCTGTCGCGTTACAGGCGGCCCTGGAGCGACTCGTATGTGCAAACCATCGTACTATTTCGCGTGGCAGAGTGGGGATGTCGGGCGGCGGCCGTTCTGCCGGGCCTTGGACGTAACCGGCAGGGACAATGGTTGACACAAGTAAGCGTCATTTGTTTAAAGAAATTCTTAGGATGGCTGGCACGCCGCCCCATATCCTAGGATTTCACCGGGTCATCTTATATTCCGCTGGTTGAACACCTTATGAGACCCCACGTGCGGTCAATCACAGGAGTCGCATCGACAACGCTGCGCTGGGATCATAAGTCTTAGAAAGAAACAGCTGAAAGTTTCTGGCTCAATCTTGAACTGAATTAGGCAAAAACCATCCAAACACCAACCCAATATGGTTTCTACAAATCTTTGTTGCAGAAAAGTCTATGCTGTTGAGAAAGAGGCCCATGCGGATTGAGAGAAGACGACGAGCGTACATAGTTAAATATCACTATGTCGACAGTTACGAAAGCCACGCTGAATTTAACAAATCAACAACAATAAAGCTTCGCAGAGTCAGAGTCTATCAGTGAAGTGCAATGAACGAAACAAGAGCTTATCTTCCTTAGCCGCGTTCCGAGGGCTGCGAACTCAGAGGTAGCAATAAAAAAATTGTAGCTGCTCGGTCTCTGGTAGGCATAGCATCCCTGTTATGGAAGAACGGTCTGGACTATTAGTTACACCAGGTTCCCACAGTCAATGGCCCTCACAAGGTATGTAGGCTCGGTCACTGCAGTAATGTTTCTGGGCACAGCAGTGACCAAGATTATGATCATGGAAGAAAGATTCATGCCGCTAGGTATGATGTTTTCATATAGGTGGTTATATCGATGTAGTGTTACGACCCCTAAGGTATAACAGCCTAGGGCAGGAGGGCTAACTATCAGAAAACTAGAAACGAAAGTTACAAGATGGCAACGGCTGAAACGAATAGCATACACAGCGATGCTGAATCCATAGATTCTGAGGAGTTGGCTGAATTATAGATTTTTATCCCTTCTTCGATGAAGCTCTGGATCTCAAGTCAAGCCGCCTTGTGGCCAAATAAATAGGATACCCGAATTACTGCTATATATGCAGAGCTGTCTCTCCTTCTGATAGCTGCGCCTTTTCTTTTCCTTTTCAAAACTCTAACCCGTAGACATGGTTCCAAAGCGAGTCATCAGTGTCCATAAATACTTCGACAGTTACGTTTTCAACAACGTTCTTCCACCCTTCACCTTTGGCTCTGGCAAAAATGCCAACAACCACCCCAGATTTCAGTTGAGTTAACCATTCGCTTATGCTCTCATCCGTGCCATTCAAGTCCCACGCGATGATATGTTCCGTCATGTCGGCCTTGGCGTGCACGTTGTGCTGAAGAAACTGTCTTGGAGCGCGTTCCCCACCCAAACTTAAGACGCCAACTTCGAACCATGTCCTAGATCCTTCGTAAGTGCCATGTAGCTCAGGATGTTCGCTATCTCCTTGATCGTGAGACGAGATATGAAAGGTGATTCTGCGAACAACCGTGCACCTTGGGACCTCGAACTGGAGGTAGGGTGTGTCAACATCAGCATTCTCGTCATAAGTTGAAGCATCCGAATTCCTGAAAACAACCGATATATCGGGCGGTTGATTCACTGGTCTTTGTTGAACGAGAATACTCTTCGCATGTTGATAATTACTTCGATAGTCGAACTTCGCAGCTCCTTGGGAGATTTGCGCTGGAACAAACGCAACCTCGAAAGTACCAATGTCCCTACGATTGATTGGCGGTATAAACTGCACTAATGTGTACTCGGTGATGATGTCCGCCAAAGAGCCAGAGCTAGAAGTTCAGGTCAGCTTTGTAAACCTTGGGCGATTAGTAACTGACTTCGGCTGTATCATAAAGGTGAAGAGACCTGTCCAGGGAGTTGTGAACTGTTGAACATGGTTCCTGGTTAGCTAGAAAGTGTGTGCATCTATTATGGGTCGTCTGCTCACCCTTAAGCTGATATCTGGGCGCTTCGCCTCGGTTGCTGCAATAGCCCCCAGCGATCTTAGATATTGGCAGATCTCAACATAGAGATACACCTCCGAGTTATCGACAATAACTTTTGCGGCAGGAGGCTTAACCTTCCCAGACTCTACCATGGCCTGAACACCAGTTCGACCGAGGAGGGTGGATATTGTCAAGTCTGCAGGCGTTGGAGTATCACTCCGGCCTCGCGCGTTGATATCTACCCCAAGTTCAACTAGGCGACGAACTCCGCGAACGTTCCCAGAATAAATAGCAAAGTGCAAAGGAGTGAGGCCACCACGGGTTTCTGCAACTTGCAAGAGGCTTCTATCGACGAAATGATCCAGAAGCAGCTCGAGCACTTGATTTACGTCGTCGAAGGGATCCCTGGACTCTGATAGAAACTCTGTTGAGAGAAAGAAATTCAGGTCATGAAATCGACAAAGCGAATGGACGAGAAAGATTGACATGCTTGCACTCACTGCTTTTGGGGGCCATAGACCACCATGTCCATATGATATGAAAAACGTTCATTTTGATTGTCGGAAAGATAACCGGATTAGGCTGCAGTTGCAAGAGGTATTTGATTGACCCCAGCCGGCTGAACCCAGCCCAATGCATCGTGATCATGAAGCCGAAGAAAGTGCACTTCTCCCCCGGTGCAGTAGGTGTGATTGTATGGAGTTTCGATGAATCGCCTGGTGCTATGAGGTGAGCTGACTGAGTATCTGAACCAAGGGATATAAAGTAGTCAGCCATTTGAAGATTACCCTGTCGCACAGCAATTTCGAAAGGGTTAAAGCCGAACTCTCCGTATGCTTGATTAGCCATGGCGTGCAAATCAAGTTCTTCTTCTTGCTCGAGTAACAATGTTTTCAAATGATCGACTGGCCACCCTGTTTCAGCGGCAGCATGCAACAGATTCTTGCCTTTACCGATCGTGCTGTCAAGCTTGGTCCCAAGTCGGAAATACTCCCTGGCCATCTCGACTTCGTTGAGACGACCAAACCGCACGATGGGAAAGAGTAAGTCGCGAGGCCATCCAGAAACAAACTCAAACAACCGGATGATGTCAAGAGCCCGGGAACGAGCAATGGCCAAGGCGCATGTCGCTGGGCTTATGCCTCTTACGAGCCTCGCCATAATATCTGCGGCCTGCACTTCTGCCAACGGGGATGCAATGTCTTCCGAAAACTTGTACTTTGCCCAGGCCCTTAGCTTTCTTATGCGTGAGACTTCGGGCTCAGTCAGCTTTTCAAAGAGGGCGAAAGTCCTAATACGAATAGTATCTGGTGTTTCGGGTTGATCAAGGGCTTCAGCACTAGAGTTTGCAGCCGGAAAGAGATTCGGGAATAAAGCTAATAGGCTTTTGTTTCCAGAGGCAGCTGCTTTGGTGAACGGAATCGATGTTCCCTTCTCTTCAACACAAGCGCCATTCTGCAGGAGAAAACTAGCAGCAAGATGCACAGACGATGGAAGGAAGTTCTTCTCGCAATCGAGGACAAACGCTAACGGCGTCAGGTCACCATTGTCGTGGGCGTCGATCAGAGCTCCGGAATCAAGCAATAGACAGCCCATATTTTGAACCATGTCATGCTCAAACCTCGCAAGGAAGTGAAGTGGTGTGCGTGAAAGAGCGTCCCTAGTGCGAGGATCTGCCCCCTCTTGCAACAACAGCATGGCGATATACGCATGCCCACGGGCGCATGCTTGCAAGAGCGGCATTGAGAATGTTGAGCTTATTTCTACATCGGTGAAAAACCCCTTCAGTTGGTTGATGACGCTTTCAGCTTCGTCAAAATCCCCGACTCGAGAGGCCATGTAAAGACGCTCAACTTGGGCGTTATGTGGAGGAGCATTGGGATGAATGATGGGATCTATACCCCAGCGAATTTCGGGCTGGGTCCTGAGCTGGTGTACAAGGGTTGAGAATTCTCCGGACGATGTCGTTGCGAGGAACGCGGCGGATGCAAGGTCAGGATGCCGGCAAAAAGCCTTGCCCAAGCTTTCTGTCGCATGCGACGAGGCATGGTCTATGTCGAAATCCTGACTCGAACTTGAGAGCGCTTCCCTGAGTAGATGGAAGTTCTCCAAGGCGCTCAAGGAATTGCGGAGAACTGCTTGCTCAAAATAGTGATTGAAGAGCGCATGGTCTCTCCGGACACCCCATCCATGAAGATAGCACCAGGAGGCTTGGAGAGCAGCTTTCCCACAGCCGTTGTCAGCCTGATGGCGTAGATCGTTGAATAAATGCTCGACCAGCAGTCCATCCAAAAGCATAGGTCGGAAAGTAGGATCCAAGAGCTGAAACGTATGAGAAACCTGAATTTGACCGGTGGGTTCCGCCAATAATGTTTTTCACTTACATTGGGAATGCCTATACCTTCATCGGGATGTCTTATCACTTCGCCATCTTGAAAACTTTCTGTCGTAAACGGAATGAATTCTTCGGAAAAAATATCGACCTTGTGCTCTGTGGTGCAAGGCCGCTCGAACATTATTGAACTCCAGTTATCAGGTCTTAAGTCCCTACTGCTCAAGATACGTGAGTTCCTGTGAACCCAAGCTGATTCATCCTCAAGTGGGATTGTCTTTTTGCTCAGGTACTCGCTCAAGTTGACTTCGAGCAGTCTGACTTGGGTTAGCAAAAAGTAGTTTGACAGTAGCATTGCCGTACGAACCTCTGGAGCTCGTCTTCGCTGTTCGTTTTCGCGTCAAACAGGACCTTCTCCATGCACATCATATTGCCAAGTCTGTCGGAGGGATCTGGCGCTAGCGTTGCTCGCATCAGAATCTCGATTATCGATCGTTGTGCTTTGGTGTAGCAGCACCCATCAATGTCCAAATTGCCGCGCTCATTGCGTCGGGCTGGTTGCACAACCCCGTCAACCATCACAGGAACCTCCAACATCAGTGGCAGTTCTGAAGGCTTGAAAATTTGCGTTATGACATGTTCAATGACTGCATCTGGTTCTGGTGGGTTCTTTTCGGGTGATCGGTTCTTTCCATCCATGATGTGGTAGCCTTCATCGAATGGATCGTTACCGTCAAGGAAGATCCGAGCCAGCATAAGTCCAAAAGAGTAAATGTCAGTCTTGATAAGACCGGCTCTGTCAAGTTGCAAATGTGTTTCGGGGGCATTCCAAGGCCGTGAATGAGAGGGGAGTCTTTCTTTTGATGCCGGCGCTATGTCTGAGAGCAGAACACAGGACCCTAAGTCGCACAGCTGAGGTAAGTCTTCCTTGTTTGGATTTTCGTCGTTCCTGTGAAACTGAGAGTATATGACATTGGTCATCTTAACATCACCATGGACGACACCAGCCTCGTGGAGCGTTGCCAGGGCCGCGGCCAGTAGCCCTGCCATATGCATCTTGCGCCGCCAATTGATGACCAACCTTGCTTCGATCGTATCAGTAGACTGCAGCCATTTTCCTCCATCCGGCAAATGTCGGTCCGCAGGGCTGGGTACGTTAATGGTTGCCCGCCATTTTCCTCTAAACCATTCTTCAAGGTTACCTGCAGTTCCAATTTCCAGCAACATAAACGGATACTGATACCGCGGTCCCTTAGTGTCCGTGGATGAACTTTCAACACCAAAACCCAGGAAGCCAGGAAGAACCATGGACCTCTGAATGATCGGATGAGAAAGCACCAAGGCCTCTCTTATCATCGAAGGGAGAAAGTCTGACGCAAGAGGAATTGTATGATCGTTGTCTAGGCTCATGCGAACGTGTTTGGTCACCAACACTGTGCCAGACTTTACGCAAGTGAAGCCAACAGGCTCATGATTTCGCATGACTTCCTCATGGCCTTTGAGAATGAATGGGGATCTTCTGTAATTGTGACCCAATGACAGAGGCATGTTCAACTCATTCCACCGAGCCGTGTAAGTGCCTCCTTTCCCAAGGGGACCACTCCTATGATGGAGTTCAATGTCATCGTCCCTAAACACTGGGATTCTGTGACGCCCGATCAATCGGAAGAATTCGGCATAATTAACTGAATGATTTGGGCGACATTCTGAGGTCTCGTCGGCTTTTGACTGGGCGGACTCCGAAAAAATGTCTGAAACAGACAATGGTACTTGCTGTGAAGAATCGAGGGATTGGCTTTCATGGTATCTGAAGGGCAGCTCCCATCGAACTCCAGACGATGATGGTGAAGGTGTGCTTGGGTCTGCTTCTGGAAACTCCATAACGGATAGAACAATCTCGGTAATTCCAGTCTCAGTGGGTATTCGTATATAAAACTTGATATTTGGATATCGTTTTCTGTCTCGTGTCGAATGAGAATGGCTACATGATGCGAAAAACCAGAAAATCACAGTGCAACATAAGTTGGGGGGAACAAGGCATCTTTTCAAGCTGGAAGCCTTTTGCATAGTGCAACTCTGCCTCACGGAACACGTGGGGCATTGAAGACTGGTTGAACTTTAGGCAGAAGAGCAGAGGGCCAAGCAGGGGCCGAATAACAGATAAGACGCCAGTTTTACAAAACGTGGCTCCAATCATACATCTTCGTCGCACTCCAAATCCATAGACCATGCAGTCACCCACCCCTCTGGCTCGTCCTTGCGGCGCAGCCAAAGTCGTAAGGGAGTCAGCACTCGTCATCCCACATCTTGATGTAGCCGGAAAGACAATGGAATTGAAAGTGCCTTATCAGCCTGACTTCCTCCGACGCTTATATGGCGAGGCCCGAGGGAGCAGAGAGGCTGGATTAAAACCACGCACAGCGATACTCTCATTAATAAAACAATATACAACCCCTTTCACCATCATTTTCGCAGTTGCACTTCTATCCACAAATCCAATCTCCAATCAAGCTACCATGGATGCTGTTTCATTAGCCATTGGTACAAGTGGCCTTATCTCAGTCATTGACAAGATTTTCCAACTGTCGAGCATTGCGCATGATGTCAGGAGTTTTCCAAAAGACATGGCTGAGTTAGTTATGCAGGTCGACTTTGAAAAAGAGAAGGCGAATGTGTGGGTTATCCAAACCACGCTCCGCCGTCTCGAGCATGCCAACATGGATACAGAGACTGACCGACGTGACGATTCGTTACATTCCATCGTACATGGACTCGTTACGCGCTGCACAGACGGGTTATCAAGCGCTCTGGAAGACGTCGACGGTTTGACTACGAAATATCTTACCGAACGGTTGCGAGAGGACGATGCATCAAACTTCCAGTTTCCTTCTAATAAGGCTGGAAGGCTGAAACTGGAAGAGATGTTAAAGCGTGGGATAAGCATGAGACAAAAAATAGTCTATGTGGCGAGGCCATGGGCACACCCCCACAAAGAAGAGCTGGTTGATGCCCTGGACAGGCTGAAGTACTGGAATGCCGAGCTAGCGAGGTTACTCAACCGACAGGATCTCGACAGTCTACGCCTCGAATCATCTACAAGATTTTTCTCCGCCATCAAAGACGACGAAGACGCCTTGCGAGTATTGGGGATGACCCAAACAGCACAAGATAACGACACACATCTATCTGCTCGCTTAGCACTCCAAGTGGTACAAACTGAAACCACGACGCCTACCACATATCATCCATGGTACAAACCTGAACTTGTCAAAGAGCCACCAGGTCAAACGAAGCTGACCGACTGGCTTGACCGTTCTGGCCTTACCCCTGGTCAGAGAGATGTTGCAGGAAGCCGTATCAATGCACTTTGCGCACTTTTGAATGCAAAAATGCCACAAGGTCTCGCTACATTTAAGCCACTGGGATACGGTTTTTCCACAACCAAAGACTGTTTCTGGATTATTTCAGAGCCTGTGAGAGAAGTTAAGAAGATTATAAGTCTTCATCAGATTCTAGGCACAAGCAACTCTATACGGCTTCCCCTTAATGACCGCCTTATCCTAGCTCGGCGCTTATGCCGTGCCTTCCTCGAGCTTCATAAATCGAACTGGTTGCATAAGGGTTTTAACTCAACCTGTGTCAGCTTTTCTGTCGAGCCGGAAAACGAAATGCCCGAGTTTCTGGCCATCACTGGATTTCAATACGCGAGACCGAGCGATGTCAACGAAGTGTCTTTACCGGTGACTCAAAAGCAAAAAGCTCTCACGTTATACCATCATCCCGATGTCAGAAACAACCACAAGAAAGGTTCGCAATCGACTTACGTGCGGTATAAAATTCAACATGATCTGTTCAGCCTCGCGGTGGTACTTTTAGAAATCGGTATATGGATGAGAATATCGGATTTGAAGACAAGAAATCCTATACAGGAGAAGGCCGGTCTCAGGGACTTCGGGAAGGCTCACCTTCCACACTTGATGGGGATGCAATATGCTCAAATTGTTGATGCTTGTTTTCGAGGGCCGGACGATGACGGAATCTCTGGGAGCGATTCTGAGATCAAGTGGATGCTATATAATATCGTAAAACCCATGGAGTTTTGCCATTGTGGATTGAGTGCTTGGTAAAGTAGTGGTATAGTAACTTTCGAAAGACAAACAATTTCATCACCCCCTTCCCCTATCCTTCTTTCCTTCTTCCTTCTTTTTGTTTCTTTGAAAAGGCTGAGGAGGTGTCATGCCACTTGTGCACCAATACGTGAGATCTTTCCAAGCCAATGTTACCGTACTTTCTCAAACTCCTGCTAGTTGAACAGAGCTTCATCAAACTTCCGTGTTGCAGGATCGAGTTAACTTTGATATTGATGAGATAGCATTCAAGAAGTTTAGTATCGGCCCAGCCAATAGAGTCTACGCCGATTCCGAAATCCGATATAAACCAATGTGAAACTTACCACGGTATTCGTCTTTGAAGCGTACGTTGAGTTTTGCAAAACTTCTATTTCAGTCAGTATCTTGGCCCTGAACTCAGAGCCCCGACGACTTGACGGGTTACTCCGGTGCACGTTTGTCACCCTGCCAGGAGCTGCCAACTACCTACGCCAAAACATGATGCAGGATACGGCATTCTCAGGAAGAGCTGGAGATACGGACTCAAAGAGGTCCGTCATTCCTGAACGGGGGCGGTGTCTGGCAGTTAAGGCGGGAGCGCGGACTTTGTCCATCGGGCCGGGCGGTTGTGATTTTCGGAATTAGTGACGACGGAGACATCCAAACCCGACCTATGGAGTTTTCTCTTAGGTCCGCGACTGTTGGTCAAAGTTCCCGTATTTCACTTAGTACAAATGCAACAAGCCAGCGCCAAGGTGGTTGAGGTTAGAAAGAAAGAACGCTAGCCAGGTTTTCTATTTTCTTTTTCCGAACTTTCACTCTATTATTACAGCTACAGTGACTACTTAAATAACCATTTCCCTGAAAATATTTCAAGAATCATGGCGACAGCAAACACAATGCGAGCATGGATACAGAAGTCGACAGACGTGCCGCTGGAGAAGGGAATGCAGCTTGTTGAGAACCATCCTCGACCAACGTCATCAGCTCTCAAGCCCAACGAAATTCTCGTCAGAGTTAGATGCGTCGGCATCAACCCAGCGGACCATCTCTTCGCTGAAATGGGTTGGTTTGGAAAAAATATGATCAAGCAAACACCACTCCCGGGCATGGACTACAGCGGCGAGGTCGTCTCCACCGGAAGCGGCATCACGTCCCTGCGAGCGGGCGACCGCGTCTTCGGCAGAGTCTGCGCGGACAAAGGCGCCCCCGGAACCATGGCGGAGTTTACCGTAGCTGAGTTGGAGGGCTGCGTGCTCACACCGGACGGTGTCGGCTTTGAACAGGCTGCGGGAATCGGTACAGCAGCCATTACGGCCTACGAGAGCCTTGTTCTGAATTCCAAACCCGGCGACTCTGTCTTCATCAACGGAGGCACTGGAGGTGTTGGACATTTTGCGATCCAGTTCGCTAAAGCTCACGGATGCCGCGTTACGGTATCGTGCTCAACGAGCAAAGTCAACTTCTGCAAAGACCTTGGGGCCGACGACGTAATCGACTATCGGACTGAGGATCTGGTATTGGCCCTCAAGAAGCGAGGCAAGGTGTTCAATCTGGTTGTTGACTACGCGTACCGAGAAGAAGTCGGTCTTTACAGAGTCTCGAGTGACTTTATCGCGCCAGATGGGAAATACGTCATGATACCGGGAGGCGTCACAGCGGGTATCATGAAGACTATCGCTAAGAACATGTTTTGTCCCTCTATGCTGGGCGGGGGGAAAGCCAAATTCGAGGTCTACTTTGCGAAAAGTAACAGGGCGGCGCTAGAGCAGATTGCCCAGTGGATGGCGACGGGTCAGGTCAGAACAGTGATCGATACTGCTTTCGACTTTCCAGATATGCCTAGGGCAATCGAGAAGATCAAGTCGAGTACGGCGACGGGAAAGCTTGTGGTTCGTGTTTGATGAAGGGATATTTTTTACTGTTCGGTCGCCCTGTCCTCTGTTTAACATAACGTTAGGTCTGGAAGTGCTGATACCATCATTCATAGTCAACTTTAATTATGACTCATTTCGTGTGATCCGATCCCGAACTGAGTGTTAGTTGATATATGTCTGAACTCGCCTTTTGGAGTTCCCCGTACGGCGTGGAACCTTTGAACTGATACGTTTACAACATCACACAAATATTCAAAACCATCATTTTTAAGTGTTTATGCAACCTCAAATATCCTAAGCTCTGCCAGACAATACGAACCAGCCTAATGGGTTATAACAGCATTAGCGGAAGCGACACACATATTGCTACCCTACTTCTTACGTTCGATTCGGGTTACTGCAGAGTGTTCGGAATATGTATGGAACTACATTTGCTCTTACAAGGACTAAGACCTAGCTGTTCGCGAGTCAGATTTTAAGCACCGACTACTATGATAAGAGAGGCAATCGGCAGTAGCCGTCAGCGGGAGCAGAATAATCCTAGTGACTACAAAGCGGATCGGATTCCGGACTGACTAGACCGTCCCCTAATGTCACGTCAAGTATTAGCTTCTACTTGTTAAGTAAAACGATCCAGATCCTCATTCTAGCCCAGGCGGGCGGAAGTTACGCTGCATAGTTGCTGCGCACTTACATCTGCTGAACGATGAATGGGGGTCCTCAAAGCATGCAGGTCTATCAAGCAGACTAGTGGCGCGAATGATAATCGCCAATGGATCCGACGTTTGGTAAGGAAACAAAATGCGCAGAGTGAATTAGGAGAACTGATTTAATTGGGTGTCATTACTTTATGTATTCGTGTCTAGAGAAGCTTTGTTTGTTGTTCGACATCCAGGTAGCCACTTCAGTTTTGAGGCCGTCCCGCGTACGGGGAGGAAGACAATGCTACCTGCTCCTCGTGGTCCCCGTCTATCCTGCTGTACCCCCCAGTGTATCCCGTCGTCCTTTCGTTCTCGCCATATCCGGGGTGTGTTCCTTGGCCGTATGCGGTGTCTCGGTTGAGGTCCGCGTTGGCCTCGGCCTTGTTCTTTTTGTCCTTCTTATTCTTCTTCGTCACCATCTTCTTGATCTTCTTGGTAACCTTCTTCACGGCCTTCTTAATGTACTTGATGGGGTCGACGCCGAATGGTGTATTGTTGCCGTTACCACCACCGTCTCCATTGCCACTGTCGCTATCGCTACTGCTGCCGCTGCTGTACTTGCTACCCTTTCTCTTTCGTCTGCGGCAACAGCAGCACCAGCAGCAGGCGAGGAAGGAAACGAAAAAGACGACGCAGACGACAATGACGGCTGTAGCCCATCCGGAGAGGTTGATACCGCCGCCGTTGCCGTCGTCGTCATCCGATGAGCCGTTGCGTGTTGTGAGGACGCGGATAGCGCCGGGTTGAGCCGCTCGAGCCAAGTGCTGAATCGCAGGCATTGTGGATGTTTGTTTTGGAGTGGACGAGATCAACGAAGTGGGTATCGATGGAAGGGTCGCGTCGCTTAGTGTTCGGTGTTACGATTCGATAGGCGCGGGAAAGATACGGACGGTCCTTTGCAACGCCGCCACGCTCTTAGCTGAATAGCTGACGGATGACAATGATGGATAGGATGGATGGTGAATGCCATGAATACAACACTGGTTCGCGACGAGCCGTGGCGCTTTTATTTCCAACAACTTGTACAAATTTCACGACGATCTTGCTCTATGCCCAAAAATAATACAAGCTCACCAAGCGCAGCCCCCTCGCCGTGGCTTGGCAGGCCTACCGCTCCATCAAGGAGCCCTTCATTTTAATCGACTGCGCTGATTACAACCGCGTCCAGGAGCTGGACACAATCGGTCGAGGCCGTGGTTGGCTCACTCCTGGCCGCCTGACTCGCGCGTGCAATTTGCGTTTGTAGGGCTTTGCGGTAGAAAATGTCGGGGTGGCCGCCAGAATGGCTGTACAAAACACATGATCCCTGCCAAGACCAAGTTTTTGATTATTTCTTGCTACGGCTGCGCCGAGTGCATGAAAACTACCCTGTTTTCTCACTGTCAGCGCACTAGGGAGATCGGATCTGAGCCCCCATCAACGGCTGAGTTTTCTGCGGAACTTCCAGACTGCTCTGTCTATCAATCTCATGTTGTGTATGACAAGAGATCTGATTGGAAGACATAGCCGGTAAAGAACCCGCGAACCCGTACGTCGTATGATATGTCGTGAAAGAAAATGACGGTGTAACCGTGAGGGCTTCGATGCGGGCCGACGGCGTCCTTAACAAACTAAACCATGTATAGCGTATATTAATCGAGTGTCTTACCAGCCGAAGCTGACATTAATCGTTGCTGCATACTGTTGATCGTCGGAACATGGAGTCTCATGCGGATCTGATCAAATTATTCGATGTGTCGAAGTGGTTCATTTAGATCGTGTCATTGCGGCAGCCTTCATCTTATCTACCAGCAGCAAAACTCGAGATAAGATGGTTCGGTGCCGGAATTTGGTCCCGGCGCAACTGGATCAGGACTTGCGGAGACATCTTCTCCGCTCACATCCCCTCCATCAGGGCGGTCCGGTTGGGGTTGTGCTTGGGGCTAGAGACCCCCCGTCCAGATCGGACCCGGATTAGACCATCTAATCTTCACATTACCGGGCCTTATTTTCCGGGTAGCTAATGTACGTTACCGTCCCGAAGTATGATGAACCTCAACAATCTGGAAATGTCTCATCTCACATGCTTCGTTTCGTATCTTTCACATGAGACAGACTGAGAGGGCTGAAGAAGAAAGGAAACGGAATGATGGTTACATGATGTCACGCATCGTACCACAAGATGATGTCACCCATCAACAATGGGAGCCGCACCGACCTAAAGTCTCATCCGTTGTGAGAGTTTCAATCTACATTGGCATCTCTACACTCCATCCAATTCCAAGCAGACGGAAAATCACAAAGTACGATCCTTGACCATGCCTCGCAGCTTATCGCCCGAGTCCACCCACGATCTCAAGCGGCTTCCTGACGGCGGCGGCCCGCAGTTCGCGACGGCAGTCCCGCAATGTCCCGTCACCTACCGCCGGCCGCTGGCGGTGAACGCCGATAAGGTAATTGACTCGCCGGGCGTCGCGCACGCGAATCGCGCCCCGTCCATGGATCAGCCCGAGGGCAGCGTGGAATATTCCGAGGAGTACAAGGACTACGTGAGAACAGCCAATCCCACTCCGTTTGGTTTGTAAAAGACAATCGTTGCTGAGACTATAGCATAGACTGTGTTGCAACAACACGTACTGTTCTGGGATCGCAACAACGATGGCGTCATCACGCCGATTGACGTCTGGGTCGGCTTCAGGGATCTCGGCTTCAATATCCCCACATGTCTTTTGGCGTGTACGGTCATCCCCTTTGCCTTCTCCTACGGAACCGTGTTGCGGTACTCTTATATCCCAGATCCGTTCTTCCGGCTCTACGTCGGTGGAATGCACTGCGCCAAAGTTCGTTTACCTGCGGAAATGTCATGAGTCGGGGCGAAGTTGACTTCGGATTGTAGCACGGATCGGACTCTGGAATCTACGACCCCGAAGGTCGATTTGTCCCCCAGAGATTCGAAGACGTATTCACGACCTGCAGCGCGCGGCGCGATAACACGCTTACGTTTCGCGAGGTGTTCGGGCTGATGAGCAGGAATCGATGCGCAGTTGACCCCTTTGGCGTAAGGAAATATCGCTTTCGGAATTCAGTGAACAGAACGATCGAGTTCATACTGACGTGATATTGGATTTAGTGGACGGCGGCGTTCTTCGAATGGGTCACAACTTGGATGCTTCTGGCCAAAGACGGAAAAATCCACAAAGAAGACCTCAGGAGAGTATACGATGTAAGTGCGTCAGGAGCTCAACAGAAGTACCAGCCTGACAATGAATTCCTTAGGGGTCTCTGTTTTGGGAGATTCGAGAGAAACGAGGTTCGGGAGAGGGGTGGCACCAGGGCTGGGGACTCGGCGGGGATGGCTTCATCGGCTTTAAGCAACGCATTGATCCAAAGTACATCATTGTCTAGTGAAGATGAACTAGCTCAAGAACAAGACCTCTTCACTCATGTGACCTGTCTTCACACGCACATGCTGCTCTGTGAGAATATCGCACAGCTGACTATTGCAAAATATTGATTCATTTTGAGGCGTATATTCTAATATGAAATGGTCATTTCGTCATATCGTCCATTAATTCTTTTCGTACGCCCTTAAAACAATCAATCAAGCGCTCGATCTGCCGTCCAAACAAATGCCAAGCTCGTTTCCCAGGTCTTTAAGCCAACTCTTAGTGTGACATTAACTGCGCATTATCCGACCTCATATGCCGCAAGTGTCCTAGGCATCGTAGGCGACACTGTGTGCCGCACCGGCCCTGAGTCGAATCTCCCGCTTGTGAAGAAATCTAATGACGAAAGCAATCGCAATCAGAGCAACTGAGAGCCCGATCATGCTTGGATATCCCTTGGGGTAAGCAGGAGCCTCAACCTGTTGCCAAATGACCAAAGGAAGCCAGGCTTGGAAGACATAAGCCATCTGGTTCATGGCACCCGTGACCAGGGCTCTCTCTTCATTGTCGTCGCTACAGATCTCGTGCGCCCAGGCAAAGGTGAGACCGCTGATGCCGCCTCCGAAACCACAGAGGATGAAGCATGCCCATTTGAGGCTATTCGGGACGTTCCAAATCGTGAGAGGGACGTACGCAATGATCTTAACGAGACCAGAAAATACGATAGCGGGCCAGCGTGCGCCGCGGAAGAGACTGTCGGACGTCCATGCATAGATGAGCGTGGTGATGATGCTCACGACTTCGGTGATGGTGGGGTAGATGTTGACTTCGCGCAAGCTGTAGCCCTCTGATTTCAACCAAAGAGGAAAAGCGGGTTGCGAATTGCCGCCGTTGCCGTTGTTGAATACAATGTAGAGGATGACCAGTGTCCAAATATGCCAACTGGAGAAGATCTTGATAAACTTGGCTTTGGTATAAGGGGCGCGTTGCGCACGACCTTCCAGCTCCATGCGCTTCTTAGCCAATGCAATCTCCTCGGGGGTAAAATACCACGCCTTGGTTATTTCTGGTAGGTCCGGCAAGAAAAAGAAGCCTGAGATGGCGATGGGAAGCGAGACAATGGTGTTTGTGATGAAGAGCCACTGCCATCCATGGTAGCCGTGCACGCCATCCAGGTTATGTGCGCCGGCCATCAGGTAACCTGACACCATTGAACCGACATTTCCCATGGCATGAAAAAGGCAAGACCGTTTGGCCAGTTCATCCTTTCTGTACCAGCTGCCGATAATATACTGCATGCCGGGGTAGAAGGTACTTTCTGCCAGGCCGATGAAGAACCGAAGGACGTAGATGTGGGTGGCGGTTTTGCATTTCGCCAGCAGAATGGTGAGGACCGACCATGTCACCTAAGAAACAGTCAATGTCTGCCTGTTATCGGCCAGTTGAAGAGCTTTTGCAGAAGGCCTACCTCGCACAGCGGGATCCAGATTGCGGGACGGATGCGAGTGAGCAGCATGTTACTGTTAAGGATGTTAGCCAGATAGTCTCATTACGAGTTAGATGATGACCTCTCACCTGGGAATCTCGCCCACGACGTAACCAACAGTCCAGCAGACCTGCATATAGTTCAACTCATTTCCGAAAAGTCCGAGGTCCTCCTTCATACCAGAGACAAAAGCATTGTTGATGTTAACCTGTACATGTTAGACACTGAACTGATTTCCATCTATGTCCTCATGGAAGTATGCATACCTGATCGAGGTACTTGATGAAGTAACCAAGTGATGCCAATGTCATCAACACGGCATCCAGCTTGAAGAGAAAGCGACGCTCCTCGGGGGACTTGTCGAAAGTGTCCCAGAAGTAGGACTTCCAGGTCCTCTTGGGTTTTTCTTGTAAAACCTCCGTGATGGAGGGGCTAGAACTCTCCTTGCCGTCTTGCTGGACGAAGACCGACTTCTCGTCGACGCCCTGGGGCCGGACCTCCGCGATTGAGCCCGCCATGATGGCCTAGAGAGCCACAAAAAAGGATCGAAAAAAGATATAAACTTGCAAGGGTCTGGCTTAGAATCCCTGATACAGCTGGTCAACCTCGTTGTCGTTCACGAACCGATGGGGCAGGTATGTAGGCGGACTTTATCTACACCGCAGCTCGTGCCGGAAAGCTGTTATATCTCTGTTAGTCTATTCGCCAAGGCGTCGCCACCCCACGTGGGAGACGAGCAAAGTCTGCGCGGAGGATTCTGTCGCAATGAAGGGGGGATAAGTCGTCAAGCATCTTGAACGTGGTTCAGTAATTCAATCTTGGCGAATGCTGCTTCTATCGTTGGACGATGACGGTGTCCAAGGCTGGCGAGCGGCAAACTCGAAGCCGGGACAAAGGCCGGCGACCTGATAAAGGCAGGATCCGAGAAAAAATGACTCGGAGGTTGCAACATCCAGACAATACAGATATGGCTAGCTTGAGGATGAGGCAAAATGCAGGTGGAAATGTAAGCTACTACAGGGATCGACATTGGACGAACGGGTAGGTGACCCCCATCTAAGGAGCAAAACACAAGCATCCCCTCACCAAGATCGGAGCCATAAAAAAAGTCACGACGGAAGCTAAGTCGCGCTAGGATAACTTGACGGCCCATGGTTTAGCTCTGGGCCGCATAGCTTCGTTCTTGAATTGTCCGATAACCGCTGTGAGATCAAACCTGCATGAGATAAGGCACTGAAGGAAATGATACGTCGAGCAATGGCACAAAAAGCCTGCATCGTCACGCCATCGTGGAGCAACCCGTCAGGTCAGCAGGATTGGGCGTCGCTCTGACAGAAGATCCGGAGTTTCGACGGAGGTATTCGAACGCGGAAGTCGTCGGGAGTCGGAGGGTCCTACAAATTCAGAAATCATCAACTTCAATGCAAGCGTTGTCGGAGCCTTCCCGACCTCTTGGCGACCATGGCATCAACGATCATCGGCTTGACGCCATCACCATCAGTCTTGGGTGCGGGACAAAGGCCGGCGGTACGACACAAGTCCTCGAGACGTATGGACAGAACGGGCGCCGTTAGCAACTACCGATATGCATGGATTTCTGATTTAAGCATATTTCTTGGTGTCCCCGTTTTCCCCAGCCCAAGTGCGAATTGGATGGGAGAGAATTTGAGGGGTGAGTGCCGCCATCTCCAGGGTTGGTCGCGCCATCGCGGAGGTTTGACGGATATCGGTAATAAGGCGCATCGCCCAGTTGCGATTCGCTTGAAAAGTCGCTATCTGCCCGGTTGGCATTGCGCCTGTATACCCAGGTTTTTTCCATGGCTTTTTCTTGTCGTCAATTGATTTGCATACGGTATAACTCCGCCCAGTTGCGGGTAAGATATCCCACCAACGGAAGTAGAATTTTCGTAAACATCATTTGGGATGCAATGAAAACATAGACAACCGCACCGTCACGAACTTATGCCCGCACGATTCATACTCGCACCACATCATCTCAGAGGGTAACTTTGGTTTGTCAGACCACACAAACTATTCTTTCATTCGTGAAGGACGCTGAGAGAGCCCGCCATTCGGGAAAATAACTTTCAGAGTCCGTTTTTACCCACATTGTTTTAACTAACACTAGATAAGTTAAAGAGTGCCTTTTTCTTCTAAAATACCCATCCACAGATTTCGTAACGAGCACTTCCCGATGACGGATGAATCAAGCGTTCTTGGTGCCCTTGGCAGGGCCATAGCCGTTGCCCAGAGACTTGGCCAAATATGAGCCCTACGCCGAGACTGTTGGCAGAGGCTTGTCAGAACAAGACTCGTTCTTTACGTAGTGGTTCGTGATGTTGACTAGACGCCTCCGCCGAAAAGCCTCAACGAGCCCATCAGTCCTTTTTGGCCGCACAATGCTTCGCCACATAGAGGCATTAACTCGTTGGTGTAACTGATATGGAACGTTGTTGAGAACAGATGATTTATACTAAGGTAATACTTAGTAACTAACAAGTGCGAGACGAAACTAAGGCGCTATTCTGAAGAAATTGGGCGTCTATCTCCACGCCCGAGCCTGTTAGTGTCAATCACCGTTTGGAGGCTCACTGATACGTCGTGAAGTTTCTTTTTATGTTCCTAATAGTAATATTGAGCCCCGAGCAAATGGTCCTTAACATCAGTCTTTTCCTCCTCTAGCAGGTGGAGTTTGAACCAGTCCCCCAAAGTCTTCATCTTTTTACCCTCGATTGTACGCTCAAGAGCAATTCTTGTCTTGCCGTCATGATTCTCTTCCACAGCTGCCGCAAGCAGCATCATCTTCTTGGTGCCCATCATATCTTTATCAGGTTCGTTGTCGTCAACTCCAGCACCATGTTGGCCTCTCAGAGATTTCACCACTACAGGAGTGAGCCCGTGCGTTGACTCAAACGAGTTGCCGAAATTCCAGTTTACGAGCCTGAAGTCCGCATCGGGGAACTCAAGTTCCAAGAATGCATAGTTTCAGTCCTATGCCTGCTTCGTTCCGTTCCGGTACTGGTAGATGCACGGCTTTCAATCCCCCGTATTCTGTACTTGGCTTGGAATGTAGTCACGTACCAATCGCGCCTCCTGCGGACCCGGATTCCGTATAGCCTGGCCGTCGACTAATGGCAGCGGTTTTGTTACCCCAAATGCCCCCAAATGCGACCTCTATGATGTACTTGCAGTCATCCAGTAGAGTCACGATATTGACCATGTTGAGGCAGGAGGTCACGTGACCTCTGCCAGCCTTTCAGCCTCAGGCCCGCGCCGGCCTGCCTTTTCACCTTTTGCCTATAGCCACAGGCATAGGCTTCTTCTTCCTCCCTACATAATAACAATACACTTATTTACCTCGTTTTATTATATATACCTCTATAGGTTATAAGCCTAGCTTCTTTTTTAATTTTTCTTCTTCTTTAAAAAGTTAAAAGAAGGCCTCTATTACCTACCTCTTCCTCTACTTTATTTTTAGGTAACTTAGACCTCCTATATACCTTACTAATTATAATAATACAGTTTAGATCTATTTATACTAATATAAACGTAGTAATTATGCCTTTTAACGTAACGATACCGTCCTTTCCTCTTTACTTTTCCTCTTACTTAAGGGAAAAAGTCTTTAAGTATTAGGTATCTATTAAATAGTAGTTAGTTATTAAACAAACGTATATACCTCCTAAGCGCTACTTAGGGAGAAATATATATATTTATAATATAGTTAGGCTAACTATAGCCTAATTGCTTTATTTATTATTAACTACCTTATATTAATAGCCTTACTTTTACCTTAGTCGCTTTACTTAAGGGTAGGTAATAGGCTATTGTTATAGCTAAGGGATTCTATATAGTATTATTTAGTATCCCTAAGCTTAAGGGTAAATCTAATTAATCCTCTTAGCTTATCTTAATTAATACTNNNATACTTTAAGTAAATAAAGTTAAGAAGTATATTAACTAAAATATTAAAGAGCCTCTAGCTAAGCTAGCTATTACTTATAAAAAGTAAGAAGCTAATTATAATATAGCTTATAACCTTTTTATTTTATTATATAATACCTNTAATTAATAAGCTCCTTAATATAGGTTAGGTNNTAATAATAGTAACCTATATACCCTTATAAGGGTACTTAAGAAGTATATCCCTAAGGTTTTAGAGGATGCTATAGGTGCTCTTATTAATAAATTTACTAAGGGATCTACTTAAGATTATAAAACCCTTTATAATACCTTTAAGTAAGTTNNTAATACCTATATACCTATATTACTAACCTCTANTAGTAATAACTTAGATTACTTTTAGTCTATTATACTACTTAACTACTTTAAGACCTACTTACTTAATACGTATAAGTATTATACTAATAATAATAAGACCCCTTTATAGTCTAATGTAATTAAGACTATTTATATCCTTATTTAGAATAAGGAGTAGAAGATAGGTCTTACTTTATATAAAAAGGCCTAAGGGCCTATTACTAATTAATAATACTAATAAGCGTCTACTAGATCTACTAAAAAGAAGGATACTTATAGTTACTATAAGATAGGTTACTATCCTTTTAAGTACTAAACAGCCTACCTAAAGCTAATCCCTTCTAATTATAAGAATTAAAATAGCCTACTTAAGCGTACTTTTAGATATATATACACTAAGGACTACTAGGAGTCCTCTTCTATAGCTTAGACCTCTTTAGTCTTTATTAAAGGCTCCTTTAGTATCCTTAGTAGCTTTACTATTACCGGTCTTACTATAAAGTCCTTCCCTAATAAGACTATATACTCTATAATTAATAATAAAGTTATTATATACTCTAATATTATTTTAGATTTAAGTTACTTTAACTTAATTTTTAATAACCTCTCTTACTTTATAGACTATATAAAAAGGAAGGATCTCTAGCCTTTTACTTTAGTAAATAGGGATCTAGTTTAATTAGAGGGCTTAGGTATAGTATTCTTCTAAACTAAGGATCTATCTAACCCTTCTTAATTAATTAATTAAACTATTACTAACGTTAAATATAACTTATAAAGCCTTATTAACCTTTTTAGCTTAAGTAAGCTCTATAAATCCTATATTAAGTATAATTATTTAACTAAAAGCTTTATTAATATACTAACGTTAAAAGA
>MPGH01000115.1:26420-62001 GCA_001937105.1 Colletotrichum chlorophyti | reverse complement strand
CCTAATCAGGAACGACATCCGTAGGTGGCTTCATGTCATCCGAAGCCCCTTCTAACTTGTAGAGGTACGCCGTGCACCGAAATGGGGCCACCATTTCTGTGTTCCAAGCGGACTCCGCGGACCCGACCGTGTTCTCAAAGACAGCGGGCTTAGCACGGTCTCCTTTCTACTAAGACAGGCCCCATAATCTTCAAAGAACCTGACAACGTCCCATGTCCTTGGGCTGAGAGCAGTCGTCAGGGGCGTACCCATCCCATCCCGCAAGTGAACGAGTTGACATCTGCACTGCGACATGGCCATGCCCATCAGCTGGCGTCAGACTAGTCCGTATTGTTTCATTTTTCCTAATTCCATAGGCCCGGGTACGAGCAGCCGATCAATCTCGACGGGGTTTGGATCTCACTCGTTGAAATACGCACGTGGGTATAGCTTGGGTTGCTGGCGTGCCTGAGTAGAATCTTCAAGACGCTAGGGGCACTTTCCTTCTCCACGGTAAGGTTCAGTGCCAGGGCTGATGTTCGAGTTCATAGACCGCATGACCCTGTGGTCCAGTCCGTGATCTAGCACTCACAACTTGTACCAGGTCTCGGTCGGCGCCGTCCTCAAGCAAGAAGCACCTTCAAGGCAATGATTCATACTCCACTCCGAACCGTCCACCGAGGCTTTGGGTCTGCTGGTCGAGTGACGACCCTACTTGAAGTAGAGCCCGAAGGGCAGCAAAGACCTCGGCCTACATAGCGGCAACTATGGGGTGTGGGTTGTGTTCACGGCCCGTATGCTGATGAGTCGTGATAAGCCCCTTGAACCACATCGTTTGACCTTGCCAACGGAACGTCTCTCAACAATGCCGCTGAAGAGATCCAGAGCTCTTCATTTTAGCAGTTGCAGGGAAGTTGTATGCCAAGCCAGCTACTTGACCTGACGTGGGCGGGGACGGCGGCAAGGAAAGCGATCCCTCTCTTTCGGTCGAGCACTTCATGTTCGAAAGCGGCAACTGCGAAAGGGGGCCACGGCGGGAGTGACGGATTGTCGATACGATGTGATTCACTCGGGACACGTGTTTGTCAGTGGCGATGTGGGCATGTATTGAAACCGGCCGGGGCAAGCATTGATCACCAGGAGCCGGGCTTGGTATCACTGAGGTAAAATGATCAACTCACACCCATGCGGAAGCTTAGGGTTACGGTAGGATATCAACTCATGATACAAATCTCCATCTCGCGAGTCGGCAGCGGGAAGGAAAACAATCTCGATATGAAAATGGCTTAACATCCAACTCCCGAGAAACCCAACCCCCAACCCAGTCGGTATTCGGCCCGGGCGACGTTCATATTCACTGCCGAGGTGGGTTTCTTTATATCTTGGGAAGCTCCAGCGAAGCAACCGTGTGGAACAGCCATATCCCGTAGGACCAGGGGCGTGCTCAAAGAGCGCGGTGAGCGCGGGACGCATCAGTCATGGGTTCCCTGTGTAACGAGAGGGACTCGAGGACGCAGAGTCTTTAGAGATTTGTTCCCCACCGCTTCGCACCCACCCCGTTCCTGGGCCACTGAGGATCGTGCTACTACGTGCACTCGAGGTCTGCGTACTTGGATTGCCGCAGGGTGATTGGCCGAGTTACGACTTCGAGATTACAAGCACTCAGGGACAAGGTTTTCGAAACGACCAGGCGCTCTCTTTCACCACGGTAGCGTACCTCATCCACCATGACTTTACAGGACAGGGTGGCTTAGTTTGCCTTGGCTAGTTTTGCATCGTGAGGCTGGCGGTAACGAAGCTGGTGGGGTTTTGACGTTGGACTAACATAGCTGTTCTTGGCCAATTTGGCTTGGTTCGCCCGATACATAGTCCTATCGTGTGTACTGAGCTTCCTCAAGCGCCAACCTTGTATACTATTGCATAATGTAAGTGGATAAGCTTGTCTTATTACGTGCCGTGCCCAATCGCGGAAGAAGAGAAAATGGCGGAAACCGGTGGGGTTTCATGCAAAGAACACAGCTGCTCGGGTACTTACACGGCGAATCGCTTCTTGATGATCAAGTTGACGACTGCTGAATCACTCAGTAGATCACTTAGCAGCAGCAGCTGAACGGGAACGAATAGGTCGCAACCGGAAGGATGGCAGGGTTTTATAAACCACGTCAAGCCTCTTGTGATCTGCAAACTGGTCATGCTGGTCCCCTTCTGTTTGAGGTTAAACCGGCAATTGTCCCTCTCGAATATAAAAATGGCAACATGATGAGCGGCGTCTTGTAGTCCTTCTTTTGTGCTAACGACGTCCAACAGTAACGTAAAGTCAAAGTACACGTTTTATAAGTATTCGTGAACACGATGATGTCTTTCGGCACGGATATCAGGATCGTCTTGAAAAACCCAAGACTCAACCTTATATCGTTTGAATTTCGGCGTCCATGGCGTTGATATCCTTTATAGTCTTCGTAAGCAAGAATCATGCCTAACGCCGTAGCTGGTGCAAATGCTACGAGGAACTAAGAATCGTATCAAGTCATGGGACTTGAAATGGTCTGACGAGCCTGTCCATTCATGGGTATCTCTGCCATCATGCAGCCGTGCATCATGCATGGTAAAACTTTCCCTCCGCAACTACTCCACATAATGCTCCCAAGTGGCAGCCGCCCTACAACCTCCCCGTCCCGGGCGGCATCCGGATCCCCAATGACGCCAAGTTCGCCCCCGGCGCTCTCGCAACAACCTCATCAACCCGGGACCTCTGCAAACTGAAGCCCGGGGTGACCCACGCTCCGCAGTTGCATCTGAACCCCTTCCAGCTGTACCGTCCGACCGCGGCACCGCACTTGGCGTTCGGGCAACTCAACCTGCCCTCCAGCGTGCCCTTCTCCAGCTCGTCCCTCATCCAACTCAACGGTTCCACAAACAGATGGCCACAAGCCTCGCCCCGTGCGCCCTCGGGCTCGTGAGCGAGTACAAACCGTGGCGTCGCCAACGTCCTCCTGCACTTCTTGCACCGCAGTTCCGCCCCCTTGACGCTCTGCACCTCCTCCCTGCTCGTCTCCTCGTCCTCAAACCTGAGCCTGCTGGGCGCCTGCCCCGCCGCAACGCTCTCGTCAATCTCCCGCCGGAAGTCCCATCGCTTGTAGATCGGATGCGACTCCACATCATCCGGACACCCCATGGCCCACCACATCTCGAGCTGCTTGATGAAACCCGGGTTCGGCTCCGCAATCTCGCGCGTTTTGCGAACCCACTTCACGGCGGCCTCCACCGCAGCCGCGGCTCTTTCTGTGGCGCCCTCGTCGGGCTTGGACGCCTTCTGGGCCGCAACAGTCGATTCAGCGGAGCGTCCGAAACGCGACGGGTATTTCCAAAGTAGATAGGCGACGACGGCTGTCACGGAGCGGGATTTACCCATGGCGCAGTGTACGTACACGGCTCCCGGCTTGCCGTCGGGGTTCTCGCCGCCGGGCCCGATGTTCAGGTCCCTGAACACGGGAATGGGCATAATGGCGTCGGGGTCCGCGGCCGTCTCCGAGTCCGACGAGGACGATGCGTCATCGTCCCTTTCAACGGCCTCCCTCAGGCGTTTTGCCTTGGCCTCGAAGCTCTTCTCCTTCTTGGCCTCGTCCCTGTCGTTGTCTTCGCCATGCTTCTCGGCGGTGTTGCCGCGGAGTCCATTCTCGATGAAGCGCACGGCCTGAGGCAGGTGGACCAGGATGTCGGCGTCCTCAACGTCGTCAATGTCAATGACCATATGCTTGTAGCTCTTGCCGTAGTTTTCCCACGTGTCGGTCTCGCTCTTCAGACCGGCAGGGTCGAAGCGCACGACAGAGAGGATGTGGGTGATGTTCCGCTCCTTGAGGGCCGACGGGCGGCGCAAGGCCCAGATGCTGCGCGGGAGGTCAGTCGTGGATGCATGGCGATGATAGATGATGAAAGGGTGAGACGGGATTGGAGGGAGGTTTGCCGAGACTCACCCGCCGACGAACAATTCGTCTTGGCCATCGATGCGATTCAGCGCCATCTCTTCGCAACTTTGTCTCAGTGTCCGATGCAGCGCCTCGGCTTCCCCCCGAGCTTTCTGGATTCCGTTGGTCTCGCCGTCGGAATTCTGTTCAGAATCGCTTCCCAGATGTTCGGCCGGAGGTCGCTGGGCCTCTGAAGACTCAACCTCTTTCAATCGCTCCTTCACTTCTTCGTCAGGCACTTGACCCCGAACCATGGAACAGCCCGTAGAGGAGGTTGAGAGACGTCGCACAGAGAATACTCCGACTTGGCCAGGGTTGAGTTTTCCCAGGATATGTGCTTCAGGTAAACGGTGTCCAAACCGCTCTACTTTACTGTACGTATGGCGGCGGCGAATGACGCAGTCGATGTTCGCTTGGCCTGGAAGGGTTGGTTTGGATTTGTCCCCCGCCAAAAAATGTCTTCGCCGAAAGAGTCGTTTCCCCACCTTAATGGTCTCGCTTACAGCTAGCTACGTAGCCGCCACGTGCCGCTGCGCACGAGGGGTTGAGGTACCTGACACTCGTTACGTACCCACGTTAGTGCAGTGTACAATCTACTCCTGTATGCCTGACGCTTACTTCAGGGGAGGGAGGCAGGTAGTCGATACGTAGCGGAAATGCCCCGCGGAATTAGAACGGAATCCCAGGTTCCCCCTCACTTGCCCCCCCTCGTTTCTTCCTCTGGTCGCTGTGTCGCGGGCTGGGAAATGCTAATTCCCATCTCCATCCCGTCTCATTGCCCCCTTCGCCACAGTTTCACACTCCTACGGTACGTGGCTTGTAGGGCTGAATTCATGGCATGTGACGTACTACGAATGATCACCCATATCCAGCCTGTTCGGCGGTTTACATCCGCGATCCCGTCAATGAAGCCGTGGCCTCCGTCGGATGCCTACGCCTCTTCGCCGCTGAGCTTTCCTTCTAGGCTGACCGGATGAGTATCGTCGCAAGGTAGTCTGGGTGGCGCTGTCTGCCCTCACCTCTCAAGACACTTCAGTCCTTTCGTCCGGGCCAAACACCACCGTTTCCGATGCAACGCGGGCAGGGCTTGCTGCTAGATATGGATTCCGTTTCGAAAGACGTTCATTCAACGACCAGGTTCCTCAGCTTGCTTTTTAATCCGTCGTCATGTTTTTTTATTTTTGATTTTAATTATCCCTTTTCCCCCATCGTCGCCTCCTCCTTTTTGGTTTTCAACTTGTTTACTCGCCCGATGCCATAGTACAATGTACAACGCCAGACGGACTCGCCGTAGACGTACTGCGTCTCCTCTAGTTACTTGGTCATGTCATCGTTTCCGCTCCTCCTATCTCTCTCCTGTGACCATCCTACCCTCCCAAATGATGCCTGGTATACCCTCCAAAACCATAACAAAAACGCGCGCGCAAACCAAACCCTCAAATGTGACATGTTGTATGCGTAGTCTCGGGGGCCTAAAAGCTCCCTCTCATTGCAGCCGTCCATACTCCTAAAGAGACTCCCCGTGGAAAAGGATGCTCCCAAGCAAAAAATAAAAATGCAATTGCCAGCCCCCTGAATCCTGGACAATGGTACTGATGGATTCTTCGATTTTGCCCAGGGGCGCGCTGGTAGGAGCAACCTACCACCGCGACGATGGGCGGGTATTTCCTTCTCTTGTGTTGAAGTCCGAATAGAAACAAAATTAGGGCAAACATGAGTTGGCCAGTATTCATCCAATCATTCCTCTCCACGACATATCGCCGTTTCAGCATTAGGAACCCATTCGTTCGTCGCAGGGCAGCGAGAGGGCGCGGTCTCCCTAATAGGACTAACCGTTTGTGGGCCATCGACAGCTAATCGTAGCGTCCCGGTCTGGCTGTCCTTCACCGAGGAGTCGGGTCTTCGTCCAGCATGCAGGCGTTCTCGAGCATGTTGGTCCACTTGCCGCTGGTTCCCGCGTGGCTATGCTTCAGATGTTGACGGAAATGGTCTGCGCGGAAGAATTTCTTGCTGCTGTTGCATTCTCGGAACTTATGAACCTCCTGAAGGTGGCGGATCCGCTCCTCCCAGTCTTGATCGGTAGCATGGCGCGGTGCCGAAGCACCAGGGCCTCGGCCGTTCCGAGGGAACTCCTCGCCACAGTAACCGCATGTGTCTGCCTCACCAGGACGGTTCGTGCTGTCGTGGAACGCGCGATCGTATCCGTTCAGGGCCGAGCAGCTCCAGCTGTGTCTGCGTACGTGAAGACTGTTCTGGTGGCGCTCCGCCTCATTCTTGTTCTTGAACCGGTTTCCGCAGAATGAACATTCGTATTGCTTCTCCGACTCGTGTGCGCTGTATCTGTTAGTCTCAGGATTCACCTCCAGTCATGACGGCAGCCGGACTTACGCTAGTTCCTCGGCGGTCTCGAACTTTTTGGGCTTTTTCGGACAGCAGTCACACATAAAAAACCCCGAGATCTTGGTCCCACCGGGCTTACTCACTTCGGTAAGCTTACGAGGCGATGCGAGAGGCCGACTTTCGCTGATCGTCCGCTGGTGCGGTGCGCGCGAGATGGAACCGCGTGGCGAGGGGTTCAACGACATGGATGCGCTGTAAGGAGAGCTGCAGCTCGGATCGGTTCCGCCTGGGGAGATGCCACCGGGCGACAAGCCGCCGCCAGGAGAAACTCGTCCGTATGATGATCCCATGCTCGCAATGCTACCAGTCAGCAGGGATAGGTTGGAGCTGTACGAGCCTGCACGGCCTGCTGACGACACGGACGAGATGGAGCCCTGTGGGATGGCACTGAGTCGCGGCGTTGGCGAGCCTCTCTGATTCCCGTCACGTCGGCGCATCAAGTCCCCTTGGCTGGTAAAGCCCGAGGGAACACTGTCATCCGGATCGGCGGAGGCTCGTCGTTTCGTCCCGACGCCCTCGTAGTGGGCGCGCAGAGGGTCCTCGATGCGCAATCTCTTCATCGAGTTGGTCTCCTCCATCTCCATATCCTCGACTTCGTATCCGTGCGAAGAGGCATCGTCACTGTTGTTCCTCCTCGATCGCTGCGGCGGCGACGTATCGTACTCGGACAGGGGTGAGCGGTAGTCCTGACTGAGATAGCTTCTGGGGGACGGCGAAACAGCCGAGTGGGGTGTCTGCGTGAATCGGTCGGGCGAGTTCAGCAAGCTCTCGGTCTTGAGGTGGTATGGTAGAGAGAGAGATGGCACACGTTGGTCGCCAGATGGCCTTCTCGAAAAGGGATCGGTGGAGGATGCGCTCGAAGCACTGAGCAGGGACACCGGGGATCTGTTGTCGAAAGTTTTGAGGGGATCAAGCTTCTTCTTCATGTCGGTGAAGGCATCCGCGCCAGACTGGAACTGGAACTTGTTATGGTGCAACCCGAAACCAGCTGACAAGCTCGGCAAGGAGCATTCGGACCTGCAAAGGCGAGCATGTTAGAGGGGTCGGGCCATTGGATGCACAACATGGTGGCGTAGTTCAACGAGAACCACGAGCATAAGAGGCTTACCTTGACGAGGCCGAAGCCGAGCCCATGCTTGCATATCCCTCATCCCTTTCGTGCCTATAACCGGCCCTTTGGTAGTTTGGCCTGTCGTCCAAGCTACCTAAACTCTCGTAATGGCCTTGGTCCCTCGGGCTGTATGACGACGGGTCGCGGTGATAATGTCTAGGCTCATGGTGATTCATGTGGCCTGCTTCCAGAGGAAAACGAGGAGGAGGTAAAGGTGGAGGTGCGTCTATTCTGTTCCCTGTACCAGGAATGGAGAGGGCGGGTGACGATGAATACATGCCGAAAGAGTCCGATCGGTCAGAACCTCTGGGATGCGAGGAGTCTATAAGGATGCTCGGAAGGCCTGCGGGCTCCCTGAGCCGTGATGGTGCCTCCATGATGTCGGTGGATATCTGTGCAATGGCAGCTGAGGGTTGCCTTTCGGCTTTTCTTTTCTTGACAATTGCAGCTGAAGCGGAACGCCACCAAAGTTTATAGTGACGGGAGCACGGGCGTCATGAGTGATGGGCCGGATCTCCTTGATTTTTTTTTTTTATTCCCTCTGGTGTTGATGGGATACGAGTGGTTTCGGAGGCCAAGGCGGTATTCTTGGGAGGCCGTGGGTGGCAATGACAGTCGGGTTCGCCGTTGGTTGGGGCTAGGGGCCAATGCAGGTCGAGAATGCCTGTCTCTGCGTGTCTCTCCTTCTCGTTCGCTTGCTGTCTTTCGCTCCCTCTCTCCACGCACGGCGGTCAAATCGGGTTGAGCTTTTGGAGAAATAAGGCGAGACAAGACTGAATGGGAATAATGGTAGCCGGCGCAAATTGTAATGGGACTTGTCTTGCTGACGATATCGGTGAGGGTTAGGTTGGGAGGGGGGCGGGCCCAAGGTATAGTTGTATTGTCCGGAGGTCTATTCGCGGACAAGCAGAAACAACGAGAGGTCCGGACTGTGTCGAGGAATGCGAGGAACAAATGTCGTCGGAGAATGAGGAATGACCGATGTTGGCTGANNNGACGACAGCTGAAATAAGAGGCGAAGAGCAAAGAGTATGACCCTGTGAACGAACACCCCCAGAGACTTTCAAGGCGAAAAGAAGCAAGGTACCTCCAAGTTTATGAGCAGCAACTGGGACCCATTGGAACCTACGGAGACGAGAGGGGATGAAAAGAGTGGAGAGAATGCTGGAGAGGGAAGCTGTCGGCAGCGGCAAGCAGAGCCCAGTGAGCGGTAGCGGAGCAAGGGGGGGTGAGAGGTACTTGGAGTCCTGTTGGTGTATTATGTGTACACTGTAGTATGTAGGTAACCTGGGTTAACGACAAGGGTTGGAGAAATGACCAAGGAACAGTTCCCGGGACCCTCCAGAGTCAGGGGGGTGGGGCTGAGCTAGGAGAAAGTGTGACTGTGACAGTGTCCTTAAGTGAGTCTGAGAACGAAAATGGGTGGTAGCGAAAGCGAGACAGAGAAAGAGGAGGAGGGGGAGAGAGAGAGGAGAGACGCCCAGGGCGAACGGTTGAGGGGAGTGTGTGAATAGGCGACGACGGGTAGGGGGCTTGGTAAGGCAATGCAAGGTAAGGTATAGTGCACCATGTAGCGTAGCGGGCGGGACGCTTGTTCGGCGGGCAGCCCTAAAAGGAATAGAATGCGGAAGACACTGACTAGTAGCACACCAGGGAGCACGACGGTTGGCGTGTGGCTGTCTTGTCCGTCCCAAGGTAGGGTGGTGTAAGGTATCCGTGGTCACGGTGGTGTAGCGCAGAGCAATGCAGCCCTGTATGTCAATTTTTGACCCCGACCGGGGTATAGGAGGGGGAGGGGGAGGGAAGGGGACCGGGGTTGGCTCGGATCGAGAGTTCGAGCAGACGTGGAGGTCACCTCATGCCTCAAAAAGCCAGAGAAGCTGACAGACGGATGGATGGGCTGACGAAGGGGTGTGTCACCGGCTGGGGAATGATCTCTCGGCAGTACGATACCTGATGGATGCAGTTCTCGTGTCTGGCGTCGAACCTGCCCGGCTTCTGTTAGTATGAAAAGGAAACCAAACAAGAACAAAACCTTGCAACTCGATATCCTGAGAGCCATGGTTCCTGAATGTTCCCAAGTGACCAAGGTGCAGAAGGCGGCGTTCCATCACAATTGTGATGATCGCTTTACGGTAGTTCTGGCTGTCGACTTTGCTCGCATGAGCTTGATGGTGGTACAAGGTCACGCTACTGAGCGAACTCGAAGTCAACAAATGGTCATAGCAGAGGCGTGCACAAGTCAGACCAAGAAAAATGGGATTGTCACGTCTTTGTCAGAACGTGTCTTCTCGCGGCCTAATCTTGTGGCAGGAAGAGATGGGTAGGTACGGTAGCTGAAGGCTAAGCAACATGGCAGGCGAGGACAGTTCAGCCGAGAACGACTTATCAGTCTTGCTTCCATGCGTGTTCCTTGCGCGTTGCAGAAGAGGATGAGGAGAACATGGGCGACGGCGAGATCAGGTACGGATACGACCAAAGTCCCTTCTTCGCAACGACAACAGAACTGGTAGGGCAGCCCGGGGCCAGGTAGGCAGAAATCCTGCTGCCTTTTCTCGTCACGGTTGACTGCCACTTCCATGATTATAACGCGACCAACGCGGGGTTGCTCTGGATGGAAGAGGCCGTGAGATCATCGAGGTGAGTTGCCCGAGGCAGATGGGATGTGATCGTTAGGGCTTATGTCTTGCTCGCTACCTCGAGTATCCGCGAGCTCAACGATGGCCTCACCAAAACCTCGCTAGCCGAGACACCTGCTGGCTGGTAAGGTGGATCTGGATCCTGCTTTGCTCCTCTCTCCTGCCTGGCCTCGAGCAGTACAGCAGCCCCTCGCACATCGCCTTGCGCCTCACTCACTTCAACAAGCTTGTTGCGCATGTAAATGACACTAAGTTCTTTGAGCGGCCGCGCTCCAGCCGTTCATTCATTGAGAGATCTATGGTCCACATGCCGATTTATTTCGATTGTATCACTGCTTGAGCGCCTGCATATGTAATTGATATACTGACTAGCCGTTCCGTCGTTTCATGCTTGGCTACCTCGAGGACTCGGTTCTGCTTACTCAACTTACGATTACGGTTCAATCTAGATTCCCCGTAAGGCAAGGAGGGAGAAGTGGAAGACTGAGTAGAAGCTCGGTCCCAGGGATCACAGTAGAGAGGGTGGGGGGGTGGGAGGCCGCAGACTCACCCCCGCCCGGCCGAAGAGGCGTGCGAAGACGTCAATATGAATACCCCTCCAGCCAGGGTGAGAACAGGGTGTTGTCAGCTTGGGGAGGGGCGTGTCTTCTAGCCCTGCCTGCCCTGCCTGCCCTGCTAGGCCTACTGTCCCTGCCTCCCACACGGGAAGGACAAGAGCGAGGGTGGGAAATGCAAGCCAAGGGCACATCTCGTTGAACTCTCGGGTGAGGTGTATACAGAGGTACTTTGGTTCAGGCAGCACATTGCCTCGGGCCTGGTCAAACCTGGACTGTTTGTAGACAGGGGAGGGGCCGTAGAACCAGACGGTCGAACCAGCAGATTAGACACTTGTGTTCCTTACCTTGGACAATGTCATTCAGTTCAGTCACGATTGCTGCCATATCATCTGGCACGTAAAGGGCTGAAGAATGGTAGAAGCCTCTGGATCACGAACTATGGACGCGCTCCGCTCCACACCCTCTCACCATCCTGAGGAATCCCAGGCCGTCAGTAACAATCGCTCGTTAAAGTCGAGTCACTTCAGTTCAGCCCAGCCCTAAACTTCTGCTTTGCTATGAGTCCCGGACTAGTCAACCCTTATGAGACACCTTGCTGGGGCTGTTTTTATGTCTCCTTCTCTTTCAAGTTGGCTGTTGATGTCCGAATGTCCGAATGTCCTTCCCTGTGCCCTAACATGCTCGCCTATATGAAAAAGGACAAACACTGGACACCAAGGCCCTGGAGGTGTGGTACCGCCAAATGAAATGCCGGCCTTTTGCCTATGTAATTGTCAAGAGTGTGAGAAAGCAGGAAAAACATTTGGATTCTCCTATTACTTTTGATATCAAAACGGTCATGGACTTCAGGCTTACTACGTGATCGGCCTGCTAGACCATCATCCGCCGGGCCCGAGTCCGAGCGACCAATCACATCCCGAAATCACCACGGGGATTTCGCCGTCAGCGGCGATCCCGTTGCCTCAAGTTGTCTCCTGTAAACAGACCGTCTGGCTGTGGTCGTTTACCGGCTGCATGCCACGTCCGTTCACCGCCCAGACAGGCACGCCCTCTCCTAACGTCGGACGGATTAAGTCTCTGTCTTCTAGGGGTGTTACATATCCTGCCAATTCCCTTCCTGCTCCGTCGCAACTCACGCCCCTTTGACGCCATTGTCCACCACCCCTCCGGAGAGCCGCCGGCCACCAAGACTAATAATCCAAGACATTACTCAACCACGCCTTAGGCCTCTTCACTCGCCAATCTCCGGCGGGCCAGGCTGACTTAGCACCCGGGTTGCAGCGGCCCCTCTCGGTCTGCATGCCTGATGGAGTAAGTTCTGTCCCACTACAAAGATACTGTATCCAAGGGTCATACCCTTCGGTTCGCGCCTCCTCTACTGTACACTCACTCTGCCGTTGCCGTTGTTACGCAACTTTCTTGACAGGCTTCGTACGAAGAAGAAAAAGAAGGAAAAGGGACAGGAAAAGACCCAGCCTCAGACGCTTGGCCACATGACACTAGCCTTTTTAGACAAATTCCCATCTCCTGACGGACGGACATTGAACATCCACATGAATTCGTAATCTGTTGCGATCCTGGTTCTGGCCTCGTCCGAGGATTCCATAGGACATCTTGGCGGACTCATTCCAGCTTCTCAGTTAGGGCTGACGTCGCCGCATGTTTCTGTTGGCATTTTACAAATGTTCTGCCCACCGCTGAGGATCCTGTACTCCGCAAGCTGCAAAGACGCTGAGAGCCAAATGTCTGACGGCGTCCTTTTTCGGCTGCACGGTTTGACCGTGTTGACGAACAGAGTCAATGGAATCTTTCTATGAGCCTCCCCGCTCTTCGAGGTTGTCTTTTTCCCTCTTGCTTACTTAAAAAGCTACACACACCAGACCCTAACCTACATGCCACATGCTGGGTGCCAATCGAAGGTTTTATGAAGCCCGGCTATGACTTATGCCGCCGATAAAAAACGTGTTATAGTCGCGGGAAGTATGAAGATCAGCGTAATGATCGGTACCCAGCTCGGACACGGACCTGCGCGGATTCCTGACTCTTGGTGGCCATTCCCTCCCGTTGGAAGAAATAAAGTGCAGGAGGCTTCTGGTCCGGGCTTTACAGCGAGGTTTACACCGTCATCAGTCGTTTCTCTGTGGCTCCGACGAGCCACCCCTTTCTCTTTCCCTTCGGCAATGTACCATGAAAGACCTCTTCATCACAAGCAAGCTCATCCCGACTGCGGTATTGCCTTCTAGCCATCTCAAGACACATCTCTTGCTATGTACGATTACGAAAAAGGAAGAAAGAGCAGCAATTCGAATACGCAAGACATATGCGACGACACTGCATCAGTCGTTCCTCTCGGAGCCCTCCTCGCAACGCTTGCGATTCAACTACGGTAAGAAACGAATTGAAGTTCGGTATTCCGGAAATGTTATAGGGTTCGGCAAAGTTAGATTGCGTGCCGTTGATCACAAGGGACGTATCGCTTTCCCACTACGGAGTTTTCTCCGGGTGATGTTGCGGTTTAACATTACTTCTTGCAATTCCTTGATCAGGCTTTTGAGTTTGCAATTTGAGTCCATCACTTCGAACGAAGTATCGTGAGACCAAGTGGTCTTCGTTTTAGTGAATGTGGTAATCATTACAAAGCAGCGCCCGAGAAAATGTGGCTTGTTCTTGCTGTTCCGGAGACAAGGACTGGAACCGGCGCCCGTCAATAGTCATTGAACTTTCCTAGCGAGCGCGGCCATTGCCTTGCCTGGAAAGAATTCGTGTCAAGGCGACGAGTCAAACCGAGTCAAGTCTGTCCAAATCAATTCATCAGGGAGAAAGCACCCTACTACTTGCCCTTCTCTCCTCCCCCTCATCGACAGTAGGCGAGATCCATGTCGAGATGACATTGTGGGGACCAACGGTATACACTTGACTCTTGTGAGGGGTTGCCCTGCGTGACCCGATCCCCACGTTCCAGCATCATGATGAACCCTGCTCCTGTCATCCGACCATGAAGACGCTTCCTGGCACGAGAAAGGGGTCAGCAACACGGAGAGGTGAGTTTCTGCTAGTGGACAACCAGTTCCCATCATGAGTCATTCACCAATAGCCGGAATGCGCGTCAAACAGCGCTCAGTGTCGACGAAGACACCAACGGCGACGACAGCCCTCTCACCAAGTGCCGAACACCACCTGCGCTCGCCCAGTCGCGCGGTTGGGAAGCCAAACAGGTGAGGATGGCAGCATTGGCAAGAAAAATCAAGACATGCGTTGTCGCACTAGGACGCTTTGAGGCGGTAGCCCACCCCAAACCCTTCTCAGCCCTACACCGTTTGGGCCTCGCGGGTTAGTTCGATACTACCAACTTGGCGTTAGTCGGCTACAGGGATATCCCCTCGGCGTCATCCCATGCGAATAGGGCGAGGATCTTGTCGGTGCGAACCACTCTCACACAAACGCGTGTACCCTCCTTCAAACATTCAATTTCGTGATGCGGGGTGAGACACCGAAGCCTGACTTCGCCAACCTCGGATAAATCTCACTGGCATCGATAGTCAGGCCGTGGGGGCCCTGCTGCACCATGTGTGGCACGATCGAACAGCACCGCCAATGTTGCTAACCTCATGGACGCAAGCCAGAAAATGTCAGAGCCGACAAGAGGATGTCCTTCGCCTCCGTTGAAACGATATATGGCACACGAACCACATGCTCGACATTGGACTTCCGTCTGTCAAGCAAGTAGAAGCATGGGGATGACCCTGCACGATGCTTCATTGTTGAGCGGAACGATAAACAATATGAATCCTACCAGATTCCGTTTCGCGTAAGCAAGTCAGCAGAGGAGGACCACATCACGCGCACAGCTCCATCTCCAGCGGCGAGGTTCTCAGTCTCGACTAATAACAATCAAACCTCCCCAGGGAGCGAAATCTGGCCCTAACTGTTGTGTCAGCTCGCAGTAATTCTCTTCTAACCCATTTGTACCATCTGGGGAATACAGAGAGACAAGACTTCCATGCACTTCAACGGATGGAAACCCTCGTAACGGGGGGTCTCCGTTCCGCATCGTTCGGCACCGTCCGCACCTGGGACAAAGTCTAGGCAGTTTCCGGTACAGCAATCGTTGGCTCAGAAGGCCAGGGAGAACCCCACCGTCGCGGTTAAAGTCAGTGGCGTCTTCAACAACATTTTGGGCAATATCACGGTGTCGCCATGGGTATGCGGGTCGCCAAATGATTTGGAAGCATGTAGATAAACAGGGCCTAGCGGTCAGTCGTGTCCGGCAGCCCAGGCGACGGAGAATATTGGAGGGCCGTCCGTGAACGTACGCTACTACGAAACGACCACATCAATCGACATGAAAGACTCCGATCACTTTCCGCCCCCCAGCACCAATCCAAAGGCGAGGACGCGATAGATATTTTTTTTTTCACCACTGGTTTGTTACCTGTCAGCCGATTCTTACGAGCCTCGGCTGAAATCAAGGCATCAACACATGTCGTATACCGCCAGCCAAGGAACAAGGCAGCCAATCTGGGACATGGGATTTATGAATAGTTCATTGGACACTTTCCAGCTTTTGGGGCCCCAACCAGTGTCCGGAGCAAGTGGCCCACGGAATAAGATCACCACTTGGCCGAGTGAGTGGCCGATGATTCGCAACAGCCAGCTATTGAGAAACGGGGAGGATGCGGTGTACAGTCCTGTACAGTATGATCAGGACACTGCGGGTTAGACCGTGTCGCCAGAGGACAATCCATCAAGGCGCAAAACCCCCGGACCAACAGGGTTGCGGAAGGGAGAGTACAGCGTTCAAAGCTCAAACCACGGTCGCCCAGTGTTTGCATCGCCCCCTTCGTCGGACTGGAGAAGTCTGCACGTCACCACCATGGAAAGATTGGCGACCTCATCTCGACCGTGTCCACATTCGCCCCGAGAAAGCTCCCAGTCGACAGTCCCATGCCTCGGCACATGAAGCCCAAGGGCACCCTCTTGCTAGGGGCCAATAGGGACCAATAAAACTGAAATTGCCCTAGCTCCATCACTAGGGGGTTATTGGAGTATGGAGACAAGAAGGCTGTGCAGCGGAGATGCGATGGAGTTCACTGGAGTCGCTCCGATGGGTGCGATGGCGATGACTTCCGAATTCGAGAGCCCTCCGAAGGTTGTCATCCAATAGGATTCTCGGTATGTGAATGGCATGAAACATCACCAGCCTGTTCTCCGAAAGCCAAACCTTTCTCATCGAACTGCACTGCATATGTAGTGTACGATTCAAACAACCCAAACTCCATCTCGTCCCCTATCATATCTTTTTTTTTTTCGTACTCCGTTGCTGGACATGCTTGCTTAATGGGTCCGGACGGCCGCGGGTCCAGCGCGTGAGGCAGGAGAACAGATGGTCTAGTTCTGAGCTTGGTCTCGCTAGCAATATCCCAATGCTGGGTATGTAGCGGCGTTTTGATAGCATTTGCGGATACACCCGATAATGATGTTGTCAATTCACAAGGAGAGGGTTGCGGTCTGCCCCTGAACTCCCACTATCCCAACTGCCGAAGATTTTCATCGCCGAGCTAAGTGCGGCATCCCATAGGGCAGATGAATGACGGTCATGGGAAGAGGAAGACAAGGAAGGGAAATGAACTGCACGGTATTCGCTTGATAATTGAATACGCTTGGCAAGCGGACGAATAATGACTTTCAAACGAACTCTGGTCCTACTTCTGCCACTAACCCAAGCGTACATTCACTTTCGACTTCGCCATGAAAAGCCGTAAGAAAGCTTGCGCCACAACATCTCGGTTAGCCCAGGGGGGTAGATGCAACACTTGGTAGGGTCAGCCACCTGCGGACCATAGGGCTTGGTGTTTTGCTGCGGTGTTCGCTGCGTGCTGCCCAATTGGGGTTGCTATAAACGAACTTCTCGGCGAGTCACTGGCCACGCGACGGGCCGAGTCAGAAGGGAAATCTCGCTGTAGTGTTCCCAGCCTTCCAGCGCTCAGAAGATTCGCCACGCCGTAGATCACTGACTGACGGTTCAGCTTGCCGTCCTTGGGTTTCATGCTGTTCTACTAAAGTAGGTTTTGACAGCCCAGTTTGCGACAGTGTGCTATGGTTATGGTTATGGTCGTACTGGCTAAGTATCGGACCAAGTCTCGGGAAAGTTGGCCCTGGATATGCAACGTAGAGAACAATCCTCATCGCCGTCCAGCGCCTACGACCTCACCATCCCGATTTTTCAGGCGGGTTCAGATGGTTGGGTCTCCAATGTTAGACTTTTTCCTTGGACCCCTTGGACCCCTCCGCCGATCTTGGCTCCTCACCAGCCGGACCAGATCTTCCACCCCAGGAGAACGACGCCCAGGCCTGGTCGCAGCGCGTGCGTTGCACGTCCGTTTCCCCTATCTTGTTCTGTTCCGGTTTGCTTTGTTCTCCGAATCAATGAACTGAAAGCCGATGTTCCCTCGCCTATTCGGTTTACCTGATCTCAAACACGCGTCTTCGACAGGCGGTCCAATAGTGAAGGAAGGGCCTTGAGCCGGATGCCGCTGATCGAGAGAAAGACCACGTCGGCTCTCTTTTTTGCAACATGCCGGAATCAGGAGTCGCGCAGATGGATCGTTGGCTCGGCACCCCTAGTGCTCTTGGAAACTCCTCGCAGTAAAAGTCCAAATCATTCGCACTGCGTCGTGAAGACGTCCTAGAAGCGAGTGCTTGTCATCAGATAACAACCTTGGACTACATTCTGTGATCCGAGCGATTGGGCTGAGCAGGGCGCGTCAACAGACGTGAATATGTAAATGTGAATCTCGCTCGACAAGCTGTCGTGACAAGCAAAGCGTGCAATGCGAGCGGTCAAAGAGCTCCACGTCCCTGACGACAGTGCCAATACGCCCAATGTCGCCGGTTTCTACTTCCCCATGACGGAAGGCTTGGGAGTCAACATTGACGTTTTGGGTCCATGCTGAGGCTAATTCTCGTCGAGCATAGAACTTGACGCGACACTGCATCTTCTGCGTCAAGATCCGGCGGTCCGTCGCAGCACCATCTACGGCTCGGGCAGTATTTGTCACTCCCTCAACCCGAGTGGCAGCAAAAATATATGATGGCGCAGTTGGAGAAAATTTTCGAACGGCAACAGGAGCTAAGATCGCGCCACTGATGAAAGATAATAAGCAGGTTGCAGGACGCCAAAACATCCCAGGAACGCCCCCTGGTGAAGCTCCTTCGAGTGGTTTGGTCTTTTTATTAGTGCCTACGAGCTTCCCATCGCACCAGGTACTAACGCTGGGTACATTTTAGACTGGGGGGGAAGCACGGCGGCTCTTGAGACGGCGCACTGTATCGAGAAGAAGAGTTGTGACGTGCCAACCTGTACCCATAGGTAAACCAACGTGCAATAATACACAACGACGAACCACTTTTCGCTTCGATTCCAGTGATACCAGCACGGTTGGCCTCCGGGCAGTCTCCCGGATGTGTTACGCCCTCGCTTCTTGTTTAGGCACACGAGAAACAACGGGTTCTGTTTCCTGGTCATTGCACGTCGACTTCCAAGGCAGATGCAGCCCGCTGTGCATGCAGCCGATGGTGGTCAAAAGAAAGGCATTGGACGTCAATGTTTCCCACCCCCTTGGTCGTGCCGCCCTACAAGGCTCGTATCTGCTGGGACCGACAGAGACAATGATACGCAAAGTCAGGGTTTGATGCCAAAAAGAAAACTCAGGGCGCCCGCAAAGAAGAGGGGGGAAGAGTCGGACAGGGTCCTACTACGATCTTGCCCAAGATCAGCAAGCAGAACCGCATGTCAGCGACGAGCTTGTTGCAACGACACAGCCTCCCAATGCCTCGCGTGGTTTGCGGTTTGCCACGAATCACGTAACAGCAGCGCAGTCCAGTTGTGTTGTCTCCAGTTTGTGCGCGACTTGGCAGCGTCGTTGGCTCACAGGCTCTCCCCCATTTCTTGATATTTCGCCTCTCTGGCGGTGGGGAGGATGTGTCTTGTGCGACCACCATCGGTCAAAGCGTCTCGCCAGGGGTGAAAGATGCGGTGGACGAGGTGCGATCGCATCGTCGTCTCAGCCACAACACGGCGCCTGGATTGATGTGTTCCGGTGGCAGATGTTCGGACGGGGTTAAGATTACTGTTCCGAGCCAGCATACAAAGACCTACTACTAGCAAGCATACAACGTACAATTTCTACGTGCATTCTCTCAGCGGACCAATCCCTGCCTTGACATGACGGCAAAGATCTTGACTGGACGTCCGTCTCATTAGTTGACGATGCCCTTCATCCTACATCTCGCGGGAAGTGGGAGCAGTGTGTGGGCCCTACGCGGTATTGGTTTGCGGCCATGTAAATCCAAGTCTCCATGCTAATCCATGCTCAAACGGCTTCGGATTTGTGACTAGTTTACGTCCTCTTGGCACACATACAGTCCGCAAGGCCGCGCAAGCTGTGCCATTCTGCCGCGTCAGGCCAAGTCACCGATTCTTCATCACGTCGCCACGGTGAACAACGACGGCCGGCAACAAGGCTCTTCGGGGCGAAGTCGGAGCCAGAGTGTGATCATGTCTAACCCCCTCCCTTTCTGTCGAGCTGGCTGCCATGTGTTTACGACCAAGCTATCTCGGCAGCGGGAACCCCTCGTGTGATGAAGACTGTCACAGAGGAGCATACCGTCAGAGTCTGCATTTTTCTTGGGTCGGCTAGCGACTGTATCAATGTCGACGAGACCAGACAGCCCTACAGTCAGACTAAAGAGATAGCTCCCTCGTCAAAATTGCCGCTGGAAAAACCTCGCTCATTAGCCAATCAACGACAGAGCTTGCGAACAAGTTCTCGCAATCCGATTCAAGCGGCCTGGTTCCCTTGAACGCCAGCCCTTCTCAGGACTTTGGATGTGTGAAGATGGCAAGCCACAGGCGTCGACGGTCAAACGCTACAGGGAACGTAATCGTGGTCGTTGGCGTCAGCTGAGACAAGTCGACAGTAAGCGGCCGCCACAAGCTGAGCTCGCCCCAAAATCACACCCGGCGCTGCGTACGTACGCGATGATGCTCCCTGTCTCCCCCACCACTCGTAAGCTTAATGGGACCAAGGGAGCTGCCTGGCAAGGCTGGCCGTTGACAGCGATCGGCGCGACTCGCATGCAAAACAAAGTCTCGGGCGGAGGGAATGATGCTCATCACATTGAGATAGGAGATGCTGGGTGTACGCAGTACCTATGACTCGTCGAAACGACCAGCGACCCGACTCAAAATCATCAGGTCTCAGTGTCGTGTTGCAGCCAGTGGCTTCTGCGAAAAGCCCCGCTCCCCTGCCCGAAACTTGCAAGGCAAGATTGCGAGTATAGTGCCAGTTTCTTGTGGCTCAAGTAGTGGTCTTCATGGGCAGCTCAAAAATCGAGTGCAAACGGCAGTCTAGTGATGGATGCGCTACGGACAGCTGATGCAATGAAGTAGTGAACTCTTGACAAGTCAAATGACATACGGCCGGACGAGCCAGGGCTACGGGATGCACCAGATCTATACATCACCCTGAGCGTGTGAGAGCTAGGGCCGTCTGGTGTCTTCAGCTGAAGCCACGTTCTCGACAGGACGATGATTCGCATCCAGTGAAGCTTACGGTCCCGGTATTATGGCGCAAGTCTCGGTTCACATTGGACGGACCGTTGACGGGCATTGACCCCGGGATGTGTGCTGCCCAGCGCGAGCCAGTTGAGGATCGACGTTGTGGGAGAGATTTACGTTCAACAGCGAACTGATCGGCATATCAAACCGACTTTCGTCGAGATACGAGAGCCAGCCTGCTTCACGGGGAAAAGCGACATGAAGCATTCTAGGACGCGCCCGGCAACGGTAATCTGGACTTTGAGCCCGAGGACGCACGCACCCGCAATTACAGGGCTTAGCGAAGACTTACAAACCACTCAGTCGACATCCGCAGGCTTCGCCCATCTGGGCGACCTACATGCGCGGTGTGTGCGTGAGTGTGTGTGTGTGGGAGGAGGAGTCTTTACACGAGACGCTACCACATCTTGAGCTGCGGCTGCCGGCGCACCAAAGGGTCGAGAGCGACGATCCTGTTTCGCCCCGTATCAGAGGGGCTCCGAAGCCAAGAGCAGGCTTCTATAGTCGGGCACAACGCTCACTCGGGAATCGCCAGGCCGTCACTACTGTTACCGAGTCGCCCGAATTCGATGTGCAACCTACTCCCAGCGACAATGACACTGTCAGCAGCATGTCAGCTCGTGATACTTACGACGGAAGGGCCAGGATGTAAGAGAAAACGCCCGAAATACCTTCAAGCTGTGGGTCATGACATCTTCAACGCCCCTGCTTCACATGGTCATATGACTCAAGAAAGGGTCATCATCAAGCTTTCAGAGTAAGCAGACTTCAAAGCAATAGTCAGGTGTGTGACTTCTGCCGATTGCCGAGCTGTCAGCATGCTTTCGCGGGAACTCGGGCGCCAAGAAGCACACGGCATCCATGACAGGGCTGAATATGGTATTCGGGAACTGAAGATTGGCGCTCGCGAGTTCTCCATTTCACATTGCGCTTCGAGGCAAAGATGCAGGGGCTGATGAGAAGATGCAGACAGACATGAAGGCTCACGCAACGATCCAGCAAACGAACAAGAGACCCATTGCGCGTGCCGATACGACAATCTCGCCCCATCCCATACCTGCAAATACCCGGATCCCACTTCAGCTTACTCACTCGCATCCTTGGGCACTCCGTATCACCAAGCCTGAACTCGCCCATTGCTCGAGAGTTTGGCCTTGAAGGTCGATTGTCGGCCGAGGTGTCCGCCCCGCCAGCAGGAGCTCCCGCTGTGCCTTTTACTTGCAGTATCGATCATGGCACGCTCGCGAGGCGCGCAGATGCATTCGACCCCTCATAGCGTACCTCGGCCAACGAGAAAATAAAATTCAGCTTGTCCACCTGTAGTCACCCAACTCGCGCCGCAGACAAGCATTACTAGAACGCCGGTGGGAGCGTTCAGCTCATGCGCTGCCTGCGCCTGCGGATCCCGAGAATGTGGCTCACTGAACTCGGGGGGGGGCGTACCGCAACTACGCCGCATCACAAGGGCAGTACGATGTCGCTGACTGGAATCAGGATACGAGACTGCACGCCGCTGCTAAGTGTGGAGGTGAGAAAGAGAGCAAGGGCCTAGACCAAATGGGTTTCAGCGAGCGTCGCTGGCTCCTTATTTTCGGCCTGTTGCCTCGATAATCGGGGTCTGGACCTTCTGCCATGGGCATGTTTGATCTTACGGCTGCCAAGTGAGGCGATGTTGCCTCGTGTAGTTGTGGAGTGGTCAATTGATAGGGCATGTCACAGCCGGCAACCTCGTGCGTCCACGACTGGCTTGCGAATAGAACTAATCTCCTATTTTCGATTTGAGAATTCACCATTTTGGGGGTCCCAGTATTCAGGTCGAGAACGACAAGGATGATTGCACAGCGGCTAGTCACTGCTACGGGACAGGCAGTAAGGTGTCGAGATCGGTCCGGACCTGAAGCTGACCTCGTGCCGGTATGGCTTCCGGACTAGCTCGTTATCCGCCGGGAGGGGTGACGGATAATGGTGCCCGATTCAACACGTCGGTTCTGGTTCGAGAAGGCAAGAGCACACGCGGAAGTTACAACGTAGACACTGGACGTTGTCGGGTGGGCATGCATCTGTCGCACAAAACTCAGTCTGACTTGTGGTAGGTTTTGGCCTGGAGTTCGGCCAAAGGTTGGAGCTGATCTGCCGCTCCAGCGACTCGATCTGGTCAGCATCGCCACCTCCAGTCATCTCCGGTCCTCCAGCGATGGGCGTGATAAACGTTGCACAGTATCATGGAAAAGACAGCGTCTGTGCCCTACTCTAAATCCGACGAAGTCGCCTACCCACCCCGGATGTCGCAGAGGTCGATCAACGAGGACGGGGGTTTTGGCGTCGTCTGGCTGAAGTATGACGCGAATGTTAGCAGGTATCTGACCAGGCTGGGAGCTTCTCCACATCTGCAAGTCGTGCTCAATCAAGTGGAGCTACACATGTAAGTCGCAGGCGAGAGCAAACGTTGCTTAGTTAGACTTCCGTGGACAAGTCAGTCGCTGCAGGGCGTCTGTCTAATCTGACTCGAAACATTGGCACGTCCTGTTACATCTAGATCTGACAGGAGAGTGATCAGATCACCCTTTCACAGTGCGCGAATCTGACTCTCGCAATCACCGAGGTCGAGATGAGGAAGCGAATGTTCAGCTTTTGTCGCTAGTTCAGAAGCGAGACGGAGGGGACTGCTCCATTGGGCAAGCGTCTAGAAGACAGCCCAGAAGCTTTCCAGAAGCTCAGCTCGTGTACTTTGGCCGTCGCGTATGCCCTCAGCCAGTTCATCATGTCAGCATGTCCCAACTCGGAGGTCCGGACAGGATCATCGTTAGGATGCGATGATTGTTCGACCGCCTATGTTCAACCTTCCTTGAGCAGAAAGAAGCCATATCGATACGAAAACGTGTGCGAAAAAAAAAAGTTTGACTCATGAGGAATCCAACTCGTCAAAGATGTCCAAAATAGGCAAGAACAATGACTAGCCATTTATAATGTCTACAACGTCGCGGCGGGCGCCGCACTGACGCTGGTTGACTCGTTGTCAAAGCCTTCCAGGACAGTTGGAGATGCCTTGTGACTGCGACGTCGAGACACGGGACTTGGTTGGGTCGGACGTGTCGACGATCTGCCGCCTTGCGAGCCTCGAATGTCCCGCGGTAGCATTAATTGAGGGGCCTGCCTTGGCCGGTGCCGCGGGTACTGCTGGGTGATGGGAGTATGTAATTACGCCGAGTCGGGCCATGGTGGCAACGGACTGAACTTCCCTTTTCTTCAAGTCGTGGCTGTGACACTTCGTTTGGCGACGCACTTTGGGAGTCTCCGGTCAACCGAAATAGTCCCCCAGGAGCGGGCGAATAGGAGCTGAGAGAGGGTGTGTCTTCTGGGCCTCCTAAGGTTTCCGCAGACGAAGCTGCGCCTAGAGATCAGCGATGCTAGGCAAGGGCTAATTATGGCCTCGGGGGATCGAGCCGCCTCACCAACGCGATATCCCAACATACTATGTGAGTTGTAGTGTACTATGTAAACAAGGCTTCGCGTTTTGCAACGTGTTCCGTCCCCTAAGTTCATGAGTATTGGAGTTGCCGGCTTCAGTCCATCCTGCTACTTGCTGATGTGATCAACGGAGGCTAAGATTAGAGTGGCGGCGTGGATCGGGGCACAACTGGGACCATGCACGTACGAGTCTGGGACAGGATCACGCCCCGTATCGGAAGCTCGCCGCAGAATTCGGACCAGAAGCGTGGTCTTTGGAAGGTTTTGCCTAGTCCGTATGTTCTAGCTGTGCCAATTACTGTGACGACAGTGGGCTCGGCACGGCGTTGGACTCAGCCAAACGGCGACTCGCCGGGTCTCTAGGACGGCGGCCAACCTAGCCCCTGGCACCAAGAGGGTGTGTGGTTTTTCTTGGATGTTGCGTATGTCCGGGCAGGCCAACTACAAACAGCCAATGACGGGCCGTATGCCGGCCGGGACAGTTGCTCTCTTGGTTTCCCGTCTCCGGGTGTCTCGACTGCCGGGAAATCCACACCCCTTTCCTTGCTGGGCGAAACTAGATAGATTAGAAAGAAAGAAAGAAAAATCCCGCGACGACCCCGTTTTAGGGAGATTGGCATCTGAACTTTGGGACCCCACGAGCCAACCGGCCTTGTTTGTGGATCATCTCCCCTTCACCTGCTCCGAGACCCCCTCCATCTTGATGATCCATTTTGGGTTCACCAGCGAGTGTGGCAGTGCAAGAAGCAACGTTCAGGAGATTCCTCTCAGCCCTGACGAGTCACATTTGAACGGCTCTTGTATTCGGCGTTGAATTTTCTTTGTCGACCTGCCTGGAGGGTATCTGTCAATATTCATTACCCTGCCTTGTTTAGGAAACCTGTCTAGCGGGTACTCGACAGCTCGATGGACTTGGTTTTTCGAGATCCAATCTCGGCGGGATCCCCATCCGGATCAAAGAACGGGACGGGCAACTGGGATCAAGGCAGTCATTCCGGATCCAGGGTGGGCTACGACTCAATCTCCGTTTTTGACTCTCCACGTCTATCGGCCGTGGGTCGATGTCACCGACTTGGAGCCATTGATCGGTTGAAAGGCTTCCCTTCCAAAAGAAAAAAAAACGTGGGACCAAGCTACCTTCGTGCGCTAACAAAAACACCATTCCATTTATTCACCTCTCCCCTGACAGTCCCCGGTCACCCACGCAAGGGCTGTTCCTAGTCTCCTCCTTCTCTTTCGTGCCGGCGAGGGCTTCCCAGTCCAGGGCCACGACGTGCCGAGGTCAAGCACGGGGATTCCCTCTTGTTCAGGCAAAGTCCCAGTATCGATGGGAAAACGGGCGTTGATCACGATCCCGCACTTTCGCCTTACCGGCCACAATTCTGCTTGGGGACTGCACCGCCAAGGGCTCGTCTGCCGCTAGGGCTTTACGCTAGCCTTTCTGCTGGAAATGTCTTGCCATGCGCACGATGCTGTAGGGCGGACTAGGCTAAACAGGCAAAGCTAGGTCTTGCTGTTATTTCCCCCCTCATGAGAGGACCCACAAGTGAGTTCGGCCTACTCGCTTGAGCGGCCATCGTCCGTTGATGCCGGGTAGTCAGGGAAGTCGAAGCCGAAGAACGCGAGAAAACACACGGTAACGGCGAGCTCGCCGTACACTCGGAAACTGCGGTGGCAGATAATCATGGCAACAGTCTGACGGCAGTGGGTGGCCAGCTCGGAATCGAGCAGGCCATCCCAGACCGCGACGAGACCAGGTCCTTGCTGCTAATCACCGGCACTTGGTACGCAGTGAGCCAGATAGGGATGATGCTTGCTGACGCTTCCCACTCTGTCCCACGCAATTCGAAAGCTAGCAGTATCATACAGAAATCCAATTCCGTTGCGTGTACTATTCCCAATACGCTATATCGTCCGCTATCAAATCTACTAGTATTTCATCCTCTTTAACGTCACGTCCACGTCACGTAAGACGTAAGTTGTCAGCAGCACGTCAGCACGCACGTCGAGAGTACAGAAGAGTCGACTAAGTGAGAAGATTCGCGCTATTGCCAGTTCACGTGGGGAATTTCCACACGAGGACCTGCACGCTTCAGGGCACTTGTCTACTGGACGAAACATTGAGAGACTCAACCAACCTTCCGCTCCAACCTCGCAAGTGTAAATTTGCGGTACCGTTTCTAACGTTTGTTCCCTTGCATCTTCCGGAAGTTGATGTGCGAATGGATCATCAAGGGGTCTCGCCCCTGTTCTGAGTTGTCCTCGCCTCGTGGACATAGTTGAGTTTGGTCGCACATAGGATGGTGGTTCAAGGGGGGGGGGCAGTGTCAGCAATCGGCGCCCAGAGTGACTTCCATGAGACTTGTCGGTCGAGGTGAGTTGTGACCGCAACACTTGTTTCAGCTTCGTCCATTGTTCTGACTTTTCTCTCACGCGATCAACGGCTTACCTGCTTATTGTGTAGTAGCTAACTAACCTGAGGCGACTCGGCCCTAATCTAGAGTGTTTAGTCCCCACATTCTTCAGCGTTTCGGCTACACTGTTCGGTTCCACACGAGCTTGCTTTGTATACATGGGACAACCGCATGGCTTCGCTTACACAGCTCGCGTGAGCCTTTCCGACTTGAGAGCCAGTTTGAACGAGGACATCAACATTCTATCATCAGCGCCGATGGTTTAGTGGTAAAATTCTCCGTTGCCATACAGCAGCGTCGGGGAGCCGGGGGTTCGATTCCCCCTCGGCGCAAGCTACTTTTGTTTTGGCTCTTCTTCGCTCTTGTTCATAGCTTTACTGTGTTGATGCCAGTTGGGAGCAACAATTTAGTCTCGCATCTCGTTCTGAAGGATCGTTACCCTAGTCGGCACAGTAGAATAATCCTGGATGAGTGGGACGCACAGGTGAGTGCCAGTGGTAAGAATTTGCAAAGTGCGGTGAGGAAGACCTTCGGAAAGAGAGAATCAAAAGGAGAGAGATAAAGGAGCTAAGTAGCCCTGTATAGCAGCCCTGGGCCATAACATTGAATAGCGCAGGCAGCTTAAAGTGGTGGCCGGGGTTGCGAAGAGGGGATCAGCGCAACCCAAGCAAGTGTTGGGGCGGACAAGACGAGGGAACAGTGGATGCATCATGCTACTTTGAGGCCCCCACGGCCTGAATCGAGCCTTCTTGGGCTGATGGCCGAAAGCCACCGTGGATCACGGCACTGCGGCGTCATGACCACAACATGAAGACCCGGGCAGTGGTTGAATGCAGTTGGCAGGGAACGACAAGGTCATACGGGATACGGACTCGGAGGCCGATGCGGCTGCACATGAATCGCTGGGGGGTGCAGCTAACGACATCGCCAGCGCGTCAGCAAAGTTCAAGCAACGTTGCCTTCACCATTGTCATGTTTGCTTGCCCGAAATATCAGATTTGGTCCACTTCACAGAGGTCATGTCTCCTACGCCGCAGGGGCAGAGTGGAAACCCTCGTCGCCCCGTCTGATGTCTCTTGTTCAGGCTGAAGCTATCCCCAGACTGTCGACCTTGCTGGTGAGTAAGGCTGGGCCCCCTTATCCCTTGTGCCAGGGCAGAGAAGCTGCCGTTCAAACTGGACGCTTAGAAACCAAGCCACTTGGTGGCAATCGGAACGCATTCCGTCAAAAAAAAACAAGTACGTACGTAGTAAGGGGAGACTGTTCATGTTGGTGGAGTTGAAATTGGAGCCTTGGTCATCCCACATCCCCCCTTTTTTTTGGAGTGAAGATATTCCTCTTTCCCATGTGAAGTTGTGGGACCGCGCCAGACAGAGTGTGTCGTCATTGCGATCGGCTCGGGAAACAATGCGAACCGCTGCTTGATAAGGGGGGTGGGATTTCCTGAGTTGGGGTTTGTTCCGGGGACGTGAGTCGTCGGTATTGAATAATGTGTTTTCGGCATTAACCGAGAGATCAATGGGATCCATTGAAAACTCTAGGGCGATGGCTTACTGACTAAGGAGTCAGCATTCTTCTGGGTCATGTTACGATGCGAAGTTGCATCATCTTGGATACAGTGCCCTCTCGGAGGGGGCTTGATACTACTCGAGGGATGATTATCTGCTAAATCTAGTCATTCAAGTGACTTTGCCGACCTTCGAGAGGATTCAAGACCGGGGGAGAACTTAGTCAGGCGTAATCGTCCCATCTACTTTGTTACTCTCTTGGGGGGATTGGAGTCTGAAGTGGTTCCTCGTGTCGTGTTGCCGCCCGACCATATGAAATTGCCACGAGTTGCTATTGACCGTGATCATGCAAGCGTGGCCTGTTTCTGTGTCGGAAGACTTGAACGAGATACTCGCGTAACCTCTCTCGTGTTCATTTCTCGTTTCGTGTCACAGATTGCGGATATCCATGCTTGTTGCAGACACAGACTTTCTAGTGTTCTGAATTTGGGCTTAGGGTGGAGTCCTCAGCTTGACGCCTCTGTATCACACGGGTCATGTGTTCTGCTTCAATAAACTGAATACACCGTATGTGCGGAACAAGGACGCACGGCAGACTCGCATTATTCCCTCTCCCTCATCTCGCAGGTAGAATGATCGATGGAAGATTTTCAGGCGCGCGGGCGCAGATTGTCGCGCATGTATTGGGGTATGAAGCAGTAATGTGATACGACGAGGAAAGAATCTTTCCAGGGGATTGCAACACATTCTTCAGCCTGGCTTATCTTCCACCTTCTCAAGCCATAATACACATAGAGAGCTATCAGCGTCTAACACTACAAGTAGAAGTTGATGAATAGCAGCGTCAAGGTGTGTTTTAGCTAGACGCCTTGGCATGATGGTAGGGGTAGGGTAGATGAGTTTAAGTTGGCGGATCCAACTTCATATATGCGCATTTAAGTTTCGACAGAGTTGAACCAGACCAAACTTGAAATGGCTGACCCTAGCATCCAGAGAAGGTGATCCTTTGCCTCAGCCTCCTGCATTCAGTTGCTGTGCGATAGGGAGTGGCCTACCTGCCCAGCAACACGGGAGCGTCACCCGGACCCTGAAAGAGGGGTGTGTATACATATGCAAGCATGGCCATTCCATCTTATGCTTGGTTTATAGACTCACACACTAATTCTGCGTGAAACTTGAAATGCCTGGGTCCCCCTTTGCTCCGTTTTGCATGGACAAATGGGAGTCCCATCTCTTCCTTGACATGCCAGTAGCGGAGGCCGCTGCCGTGCATAGCTGGACGTATGCATTGAAATGGCTGTCCTGAGGCGCTTAAGCGTAAAGACGGCCGCTCCCTGTTTGGTTGAGTGATAGCGTCCTGTACCGTTGATCTGGTGGGTAAAGTGAGCCAGAGCTAGGACCGGAATCGAGTCTGACAGCAGATGGAATTCCGATTTTAAAGGGCCGATGGGCGCCGCGAACGCCGGATACGTGGGCCTTCGGGAATTCGGGAACGTATGTCTTCGGCCGGATCATGAGGTATGGACGGAGTGCGTCACAAACTTCTGTCTAGGTAGTCGGAGAGTTGAATAGCAGGTGAGCGGAATTCCGAAGCTTTCGTGTCGCTTACTGTATCCCAGTGAGGCTGAACATCGCTTCTTAGGGATCACGGCCGAGACTACGTTCCGTTTTTCAGCAAGAAAAGTGGTTACGGTCATTCAAATTGTAGCCCTGGTATGTTGGGCGGTATTTCTCCGAATTGATACCACTGTTGCTGTTTCGTTCCAAACCCAAGCAGAAGCCTGAAACCTGCCACGGATGTTAGCTCAGGCTATTCTTAGCATCGGTCGATTCGGATGGAGTGCTCAGTCAGCCTTGCATCTCGGCATCGTGCCATGCGATGGTGACCGTCTGGATTTGTGTCCATTCAGACGACAAGCCACATTTGATCGCGGTCTGACGAATGCAAGCTCGCGGAGTAGCGTTGGTCGCGCTGGGGGTCAGCGTTCATGGAACGCAGGAGAGTGGGGAGTGTGGTCAAGTGAAGCCGCCGTCAGGCTAGCCGACCTTGTGCATATGTCTCACAGACTCTTGTACATCCTCAGATGATGCTGAAAGAACCGTCAAGTCGGGAATGCACCCAGGAATGCGGTATGTTGTCCAATCATGTATTCTACGTTAGCCAAGGTTTCAAGGTGGCTTTCAGCTAATCAGTAACGCGTCCATGCATAATGTAAAGGACTCTCTGATTTCGCTGTCATCCTGTGAATCGATACTAGCCAGCTCGGAAGGAGGATGTGGGTTAGTATACGATGCTATAGGCCATCCAGGGTCAACTATCGTGCGGCGATATCGTGGTCAGACATCCTCCTCGTATGCGTCCCGAACATCTCAGAACTTGGAATTTCTCTTATATGGTGCCGACTAGACTTGAACGTGGCCTTGGCATGACGGGTAAGTGATGCCGTTTCCATTCCGAAGCTCGACGTAATCGGTGTCATGATTGCTTCTCCAAATGGCATGGAGGTGTGTCCGAGGACGCCAGGTTAATGAGGAATCAAGCTGTATACTTTGGAGCCAGAGGACGCTTGGTTTATGGCGCTAGAAAACGACTACGGAATAAAAGAGGACGACGTCCCTTACTCCGGGGCGGACCCGATTAATATCGCGCTGACGTCGGAGAACGGGACATACAGATTCGGACTCGGTATCCGCTAACCGTTCCGAAAGCCGGTGGCGGAGAAGAGTGCCGAACACGACGCCGAAACCGAGTTTGAGTTTGGAGTTGTTTGGAGTTGAAGCCACTAGCTAACCTATTTAGCCTGAACGTCATAAATCGAGTTTTGTAATGCGTGGAGTCAGCAGATTGTTTACCCGTTTTCTCCAACATCGTTGCCGCTGCATGACTACCGACAGCGGCAGTTGGGCTTAGCCGGGGCTGGTATCTTGGCTTGGCTCTAGGGTAGAGAGATGTGAGGAAACGGATCCGAACACGTCATGAGTTGACGATGAACATTGTGTGCTACAGTGGTGCCCCTAACCACTTCTGGATAAATTTATGCCTGATCCAAGTATTCGAGCCTATGGTCATTAACTGCATACATCTATCTTCCTCCAACGGAAACTTTTGGCGAATTCATTTTGTATGGCTCCATTGGATTCGGTTCAATTGACAGGGCGGCGGATGCCATGTTACTCCCGTCATAAGTGAAGTATAGACTGGGTTGGATTTGGTTCGTTTGAAATACGCGGAACAGTTTTGTATTAGGTTCAGTACGAGCAAGCTGTTAAAGAAGCACGGAGAAATAGATTTCTTTATCGGAGGGAAAATCTCGCTCATTTTCCAACGCACAGTTTTAAGCATAACACGTTAATACCAGTAGGCGAAGTAGCACAGACTTAATGTATTAAGACTATAGCTGGTTTTCTTTAGTACAAAACACCAGCTTTGTACTTTCCGCGTATGGAAACCCCGTGCTACGTCTCATGATGTTCTGGAACCGCCATGACGTAGCCGGGACTCTTTACGCGTATAGAAGTGGCTCGGCAATGCCTAGTCGGCACGTGTTTCGCTGGAAATAGTTGCATGTATGCCTGCAATCACCCACCGCCCCCGCAAAGACTAGCATGCGAAGTGGTAATAGCCATATCATCATTGGCTCTTGTAGTTCCCTCATGGGCTGTTCATGGTCATTTCAGACCGAGACCGAGACGCAGGGACGCGACGATCTGCGGTAAACGGCATATCAGCATTGCTCAATGCTCAAGGTAAGCAGCTTAGCACGGAGACAGTACGCCGCCAGCTACGGTGACTTCAGAATGAAACGAACCCGATTGTAAGTAAAGGGGTAGCTATAAGTCCTCGGCGCTGGTGGGATATAAATTCACGACCATGCGACTTTCATAGATAGTAAAACCTACAACAACACGACATTCATTCGACTTTCCACTCGCTTCTGAGCTCAGCAGAAACTCCGAACATAGACACCATGAAATCCTCCATTGCTTGCGCAGCTCTGGCTTTCAGCCTGGTTTCAGCGAATCCCGCGCTCATCAATGCTCACCTCGCCAACCCCAACTTCAGACAGGCTTCTCCAGACCAATGGGCGCCTCCAGGCCCAAATGACTGTATGTGGCTTTTCGAATCCCTTCATACTTTTCTTTAGTCCTAATGATCTGAAGTTCGCGGTCCTTGCCCCATGATGAACACTTTGGCGAACCATGGCTTCCTTCCTCATGATGGCAGAAATCTGACGCAGGAGAATGTTGTGAAGGGTTTGCAGGATGGCCTCAACTTCAACACTTCTCTCGGAGTTCTGATGTTCCAGATGGCAATCGTTGCCAACCCGGAGCCTAACGCAACGTTCTTCACTCTGTAAGATCTACTCCTCATCTCAAGAACCGCTTCAAGCTGACAAAGTTTGTAAGGGATCATCTCAACGTTCATAACGTCCTTGAACACGACGCCAGCTTGAGCCGCACAGACGCCTTCTTTGGTAACAACCATGTCTTCAACCAGACCATCTTCGATGAAACACGTGTCTACTGGACCAAGGATATCCTCGACGCGGATCAGCTGGCCAACAGCAAGGTGGCCCGCCAGATCAGCTCCAAGGCCTTCAACCCAAACTACACCTTCACAGCGACGACAGAGAACTTCAGTCTCGGTGAGGTGGCTGCTCCAATCATCGCCTTTGGTGACATCGATGCCGGAACAGTCAACAGAACCCTTGTTGAATATTTCTTCCAAAATGAGCGCCTTCCTGCTGAGCTGGGCTGGGTCAAAAAGGAAGCCCAAATTACACAGGATGACATTCTCAAAGTCGTTGAGATGATCAGCAAAGCATCCAGCCTCATTACCGAATCTGATTCTGAATCGGAGACGGCTCAGAAATCTATGGTCAGAGACTTGCACAGCGGCTTCAGCCTTTTGGCTCGGCTTCAAAAGTAAAAGAAATGCAAGTGGAGACGGAAATATGTGCGCGTTATTATTTAGTGTAAGGTGCTTCACTTTGACGATTCGTATTCATAGATCGGAGGTTCGGAAACTTTGGCACCTGTGGAATCATGTAGATAGATTGTGTTAGGAACTCTTTAAATTGACCAGACGGTGTCCGGAATAGAATCTGATCTTCCATTTCTTTAGGTGTATGTTTTAGTCACAACAGCGGTTGCGTGGTAGTACTACACTATGTTGTTGTTTTGGAGATGGCTTGTAAAACTTTCTGCGTATTTCACTAATGCTTACATATAACAAGCAGTATGACTTGCACCCACTTCTACAACAAAGACCCGTCATCTCTCGCTCCGATAATTCCACCACCGTTGACGTTCGCATTTCTTCAGTTCGGTCCCCTCGCCCATTGCACTAGGCCGGAAACACTAACTTTACTCCCACATCACCACATTCTCGGTAAACATTTACTGTTTCCAGTTCTGAGAGCATTGTTCTAAACATCCACGGGGCACGCTTATGCAGTAGAGCGAACTATGTCGCTTCTAAGCCTTTATAAGAGCACAGCAGCTACGCGAGACAACGAGAGCTACTCTTAAGTATGCATTGATTGAGTTCTTATAGTTCTACTCTATGGATTCTATTCAACGGAATGGCGGACCTTCCTCTCAACCAGATCACACCGCCTCGATAGAATGCCTTCAACATAAACAAATCGCCATGTAACAAGTCATTGATCCGAAAAAAGTAACAAGCTGCGCCACCTCGAACCAAATATATGTTGAGGAGAAAATAGAAAGGGAAAAGTCCTGTGCAATGCTCGCTGATGAATCTGGAAATCATAACTGCCATCCCGACTGGAATGAAACTTTGACAACTTCACACCTCTCCAAGACAAGCTGTCGCCCCAGTTCTCCTCGCCTCCTCAAAAGCCGAATTTAGCTCTTGTCTTTGCTCCATAGTTAACCTCGAGCTGTGAAGATCCAGCTCGTGATCCCGTAGTACAGCCCCGTTTCTCGCCAACAAGACCGAAAGCCTCAGCCTGTCTGGCCCCAACAATGTCGTAACCAGACACAAGTCCAATGGGGACAAACCGTCAACGTTGCGTAGGTTTGGATCGGCTCCGTGTTTGAGCAGTAGTGTCAGCGTCGCCGTGTCCTTCGCCCCCCCTTCTACTCTGAACCTTGAGTCAACGTGATGGTGTAGCGGCGTGTTGCCCGCCGCATCCACAACGTTTGGATCAACCTTCATCTCCCCCAGGAGAAACTCAACCATTTCAACGTTGTCGTATGCTGCAGCCTGATGCAAAGCGTGAAGCCGCGCAGCCTCGTGCGTCATCATCGACGACCCAGCCCCCAGAAGCACTCTCGCCATCACCAGTGTCTCCACCCGCGGGCGCAGCCTGCTGGTCCCCAGCAGAAAATATAAAGCATTCGCTCCTTTTGAACTCACGGGGTTGTATCCCATGGTCGTCTGCAGAGCCACGCAAGGGAAGCTGGCATTATACTCGTCACAAAAGTCTTCCACGTACCGTAAAGAGCCGAAGTTCCCCGCATCAAGCCCCGGCTGCACCGTCGCCCTCTTCTCCAGGTCCGCTGCCCCGTCTTCGCGTTGCAGTAGCAGCTTGAGTACATCTTTTCGCCCGCACATGGCCGCCCAGTGTAGCGCGCTCATATCAAGCTTCCGTGGCTCTCTCCACCAGACCTGGTACTCACAGTGCTCGCAGTACCGGAAACACTCGTTCGTCCACTGTAGCGGCATGGTGTGATCGTCCTCGTTCACGTCGGCGCCATTCTCGAGCGCTAGTTGCACTCCGCGAAGGTTACCTCGCTTCGCGGAGATTAGCAGGGCCGAGGAGTGGTTGAGTTCAGCGTCGCGGCGGTAGAGAACGGGCGTGACGAGCGAGTAGAGCGCTCGGCAAGTTGCAGCTAGATTGGCGACGTCGCGCCAGGCGTCGAAGCGAGGGAGCATGCAAAAGGGACACATCTTGTCCGTCTCATAAGGAAGACATGAAGACTCCCAGTACTTTTCGTAACCTAATGCGATCTCCTTGGCGTGAAGTTCGAAGATAGCATCGACGATACAAAGGATGATCTCCGCCGGAAGTCGCCGGACCATACCGGGCGCGTTGGGCTTGGCCAGCGCGTGGTGATGGCGTCGTTTCTTTTGAGCCGCTCCATAGAGCGGGACATGGCTCCATACACAGGGGCATCCAAATAGAGCCGGTACTTTGTCGGTGGAAGTGGCGGGGAAATCTGGGGGGGGGGCTCGTTGTTAGCTCCCGAGGACACGATGGAGGTCAATCCGATGCTACCGGACGCCGAAAGCCTGGAACCACTTACGAGCATGAGCCATTTTCAGTCTGCCGGCGTATCTCAAACTACGAAAGTGAACGAAATCAATACGAGGCCATAAAGGAACTGAAATATCACGAATGCAGGGCGTCGCAGCCAGACAGCACAATGAATTAGAATAGAACGAGTGTAGAGGGAAAGATGTAGGCGAGTTGAAGGAAGAAAAAAAGAACTCCTTGCCTTTCCGCGGAATCTCATTACCATCACCGAGAGTCATTGACGGAAATTTTCTGTGTCTCAGTCTCCGACCCCTTTTCGTGTGGTATTCCGGGATACGCCTGCATGTCAACCAGAAGAGTCGCTAAGTCCGACAAACTGTGTCATCTGCTTACGAGTATTGGACGGGCATTCCTTGTTCGGTTTTCGCTTGAAATACGCCGTACTTGAGAACTGTCACGAAGTGGTCAACGCTCACCGAGCACACCGGACCGGTGTAGGCACAGGCTATTCTCATAACACGCTCACTAAGCACCTATTTATATACACATTACATATAGAAAACCTTCTTCTAGAATTAAGTCACTCTTTATACAATCTCTCCTACCTATAGCTATATACTCTAGCTTATTATAGTTATAAGCTTAGCTCTATAGACCTAAGCTAATACCCCTTCTATAAGCTATATATACTTTAA
>MPGH01000115.1:0-22652 GCA_001937105.1 Colletotrichum chlorophyti | reverse complement strand
ACCTCTATATATATAAAGCTAATTCTAATAAGCAGTAGACCTTAAAATCTAAAGACTATAAGGGAAAGGTATATAGAACGTAATTAACTATACTTAAGCGCCTATTATACTAATACCCCTAAAGTAGGTATTTACCTATAAGTATAATAAAAACGGATTCTTAAAACGCTATAAAGTAAGAATCTATATATAAAGTAACCTCTAAAAAGATAACCTAAAGAGTATATATATAGTAACGCTTATAATAAAGATATTTTAAATAGTTATAGCGCTTATAGTATAATTTAACCTAAAAGCGCTCTAATTTAATATTAATAATATATTCCTTAATACTTTTCTTAATCTAAACGGACTACCTATAGTAATTAACCTTTTAGATAAATATAAGTAAAAAGGTAAATATATAAGACTTAAGCGTACTCTATATAGTCTATAAGATGTACCCCTACTTTAATATAATAAATTCTTAGCTACTCTAATAAGCCTAAGGCTCTTACTATACTTAAAAGACGCCTATATATACTAAATAGCTAATAAGAAAGTAATTATAGTATTCTATATAAATAACTTCTTAGTCATATTTTATAAATTATATATAAAAAGCGCTTAGATAGTAATCTAAGGGATTAAAGTGAAATATAACCTTAAGGAGTAGGGACTAATAACTTACTACCTTAGTATATATATCCTAAGGGACTAAACTAATTATAAGGTCTACTTAGTATATAACGCCTATATTAAATAAATTACTAGCCGCTTTAAGCTTATAAACAGCCTTACTCTAATAACACTACTACTAATAATTAACTTATAAAAGCATAAAGGTATTACCTTAAAAGTAAATATAAAACGCTTTTAAGAAATAGTTAGCTATATNTATATACTATATATAGTAATTATAATTAAAATAGATATTACTTTTATAGTAGTAGCACTCTTAAGATTCCTAATAAATCTAAGACTGTAATATATATAAGTAGCGCACTACTATATATAATACCTATATACTATTAGATTCTTTATACTAATATATAGTAGTACACTAAATGCTATAGCTCTTCTAATTATAAAAGATATAAGCTTTATAGATAATAAAGAGACTAAGCGATCCTCTTAGGGGTATATTATATTCCTTTTTAGTAAAGTAATTTAGTAGAAAGCAGTCTACTAAAATATAGTTATAACCTTAACTATAGAGGTAGAGCTACTCAGCCTTAAGTATACTATAAAGGAGATAATAGCTCTTAAGCGCCTTTTCTATAGTAACGTATAAAAGATTTACTATAATAATTAATAAATAATACGCCTTATTATAAAGGAGGGGGAAAGAATCTTAACGTACCTTTAGTACGTTAATATTTAGAATATATAGCTATATAAAAAGTACGCTATAAGTAGCTTTTAAGTAGTATATATACCTATAAACTAAATACCTACTAATAAACTTACTAAGAACCTTTTTAAGGTAAAATTTAAATATTTCTATATACTACTAAACCTTTATAATATATAAAGTATAATTATAAAGTATAATAATAAAGAGGGGAAAAGTAATTAAATTAAGCTATACCTAAATACTATACTAAGTATAAAAAAAGAATTTAAAAAATAGCCTATAGTTAGTAAATAGAAATCCTACCTTAAAGGGCCTAAAAAGAGTAAGTAGAAAAAAGGCCTATAGGCTATACTACTTAAAGTAGCGGTTGAGATAACGATCTAAAGGAGCTATAAGGGCATCCCTAATAAAAGGGCTAATAACGTTAAGTAGCCTAGCCTTACAGCTCTTATATCTAAGGCTAGTAGTAGAGGTAGAGCTGTTAGCTCTACCTACTGTACTACTAGACCTAAAAGTAATAGGTATAGTGGGTAGTAGAGGTATAAGCTTAGGCTTAAGCTTAGAGGTTAAAACCTCCTTACCCTTACCCTTACCCTTTAAAGTAGTAAGTTGCTCTTTAACTATATAGGTAATAAGCTCCTTTACCTCCCTAACCTTATTAAGGACTACCTATATAGTTATATAGATATTAATAACGATCTAAGAATTAATTAATAACGTATAGAAATAAATATAAAAATAAAATACTTATAGTTTTCTTTAACTTTAAATTAAGACCGCTTAACTTAGGGGCCTTAATAGCTACTTAGAGCTTAGCTATAAAGGGCCTTACTACTAAGGGCACTAATATATAATACTCTAAAGAGCGCCTATTAAAGTACTATAGGTAATAGCTACTAATTACTACTAGGTAGCGCTTAGAGTCTAAGCTATAGAGCGTAGCTTAGAGGTAGAGAAGGTACTAAACCTCCTACTTAACCTCCTTATTAACTCCTTATTTCTTAGGGGCTAAAAGCTTATAGTTAGTAGTAACTAATAAGTAGATATAAATAGGTATATACTCTTCTTTAAAGTAGTATACTTCTTCTTAACTAAAGGCTTAGCCTCCTTTTTAGCCTCTTCTTCTTCTTCTTCTTTAGCTATATAAGTATATTAGTTATTAATTACTAAGTAGATATATATATAACTCCTACTTACCTTTATACTTACTATTAGCAGTTAATAACTTTATCTCTTTAGTTAGTTCCTTATTAAAGGAACTACTAGTGGGATTTAGGCTACTATCGGCCTTAAGTAGTATAACTACTACTAGAGCTTCCTCCCTAAAGGGAGGGGTAGCAGGACGTATAGTAGCATCAGCCTCATTAGTAGCTAGAGCAACAAGCCTAATAAAGCGAGCGCACTTAATATAAGTCACTATATAAATATATTAGTATAGTTCTAAATAATTCCTATAAGCCTTCTATAGGTATAAAAAGATAAATACTTATTAAAGGAGCTGTTAGAAGATATTTTATTTATTTATTCTCTATAAAAGTATATATTAGTATAATTCTTAGCGGTACATATATATAGGGGGTAATTTAAAAGGGTTAGATAGGTAGGTATACTTTTTATAAATAGAGGTATAAAGAGGAAAAGAATTAATAAAAAGCTAGCTATAAAAAATTACTATAATATAGTAGGCCTAAGTAGGCTAGCCCTCTTACTAGCCCTCTAAGCAGCCCTTAANNTAATATACTAAAAATAAAAAATAAAGTAAAATTTAATATTAATAATTAACTTTAGATAAAAGAAAAGAGTATATAGTAAATAAATAATAACGTACTTTAATATACTTATTTAATAATAATTTCTTTTATTATCTCTAAATAAAGTATATAGAATATATTATCTAATAANGTTTTAGTTAATAGATTTATAGTTAAGAACTACTTTAAGGTAGTTAAGGGTATATTATAAAGTAGTTAACGCTTACTAAGCACACTAGACCGATATAGGTATAGGCTATTCTTATAATATACTCACTAAGCACCTATTTATACACACATTACATATAGGAAACCTTCTTCTAGAATCAAGTCACTCTTTACACAATCTCTCCCACCTATAGCTATATGCTCTAGCTCGTCACAAGAACTCTAAGCCATCGCATAATGTTCGGCTTCAAATCGGATATAGTGGGACATTTCTTATTGGTTGAGGTTTGTTTAGGATACATAATAGATCTCACCATACCAACCAAGTGATTTCCTGTTTGAAAACCCCAACTATCGACGGCATGGACCTGTGGTGTTTAGTGTTGTAAGATTCACTGACCGTCTTTAACGGTTTTCATTCATGGGGTTTCTGTGACGAGTTTTTATCTGTTTTGATCTTATTCATGTGAGTTTTCGCGGTTATGTAGTCACGTACAGGCTGAAGATCCAATTTGCCCATTGACTACTTGATCATCTGACAAAGGACGTGAATCATGATAGTTGGTTCGTGTGATCAAAGGCAAGCTGACGATACAGAAGCTGACTCCAGGCCTCCCTTCGATTTTGGTAAAGTGCGATGTCTTGCTCACGGTTGATTGAGCAGCTAGTTAAGTCATCCACATTGGACGTCGTCAATAAGGACGGTAGGGTTCATCAGATTAGAACCATGCCCAGGATTATCAATATGGTTAAAATACCTGGGGAGACTCTTATTATTTTGCCGAACATAACGACATAGTTATCTAACTCACTTTCTGCTCGGCACGGTGAAATGTCATATTGTCCTATTTACGAAATTTGGCTATTGACAGACAACCGACTTAACATTATCATCACATCACTTCTGTGCTCACTTCTGTGCTATGTCAGGGTGTTTCCCCGCTGGGTCAAGCTCACGGCGCTGTTTGCTAAGTCTCTCCGCTACCGAGACAACTATGCGTAGGTGCAACAAAGCTAACAAATAAAGCATTGTATAGCGTTCACATTGCCAACCGTACATGTGGAACGGTTGGTTCAATCATCACCTAGCCGCCCAAGAAGCACTTATCTTTATTGCATGCTGTATTGCAGATGATGCATGCAGTCGCTAAAATATCACTTCGTGCTAGAGAATGAAACCAACCTTACGTGGTGGACGGATCACTAAGCCGGCGTGAGAATATACGCGCCCGATGATCTGGTAAAGTTGAGGTGCGGTTCAAAATAGTCAAACAAAAGTAAAACCCCACAGCTAGCGTGCGCGAGAGAGTATAAGCTCCTCACGTGAAATATCCAACCCAAAAGGCTTCGTGATCTTGGCAAGCTAAGGTGCACGGTGGGCCATGTCGTCCATGATTGAGCCTTCTATCCCTTAATACGAATCATTTCCAAGTATTTTAGGTACCAGGACTCTCGTTGGTGATCTTCGACATTCCCTGAGTAAGCATCGACGCCATGAAGCGATGAAGCATCCTCTCAGGTGTACCAGACCCCATGTGATGAAGATACGTAACCACTGGCAACTGCCGTAGCCTTTCTCAACTCCAGTTGATCTGGCAGGATCCGGGGATATGAGCAGGGGCCCATCCCATCCTACCACCATGCTGACAACATTGCCAAAAGAGGGTATATGAATCATGGGTCGGCGATCACTAAAACCCTCAGTAACTAAACAACCCACCTACCAGCCAGCCATCTTGACCCCTGTATCGAAAAATGAGCGACAATCAAAGGTGATGACCCCCCTACCTCTCGGAGCCACAATTTCTCCCCAACTTGTTTGTTGCATACAGATGACAGGTCTCGAGACCAAACTCAAAAGCCCGCACCAATCCGAGCCAGCCAATACCTGATGGTGGACTGTAAGCAAAAGGATAATGAGAAAAGCCCGCAGAGCCCGCCGTGATCGGGGAGAAAAAGTAACCAGGTAAGCCGCCATTTGTCATTTTCGAAAGACTGTCATTTGAAGGCCGTGCTTCCTTGTCTGGGTCACATCAGCAACTTTGCGTGGCTGGATCATCACATCCCTGGACGCGTGAGACCCTAATCGATGGGAAGGAGCGAAACAAAACATGTGCAATCGAAAATAAGATGTGCTATAGCACCCCAACTTTAGACATAGCACTATATCAGATGGGACGTATGAGTCCGTGCTCAAGCTCTAAGCTGACCAGCTCAGGGAGGCTGGCCTCATAATGTCATATGTGAAGGCCACTTCCAGCTCGCTCCTCGATTCGGTCATGGCGCTGCTATGATGGATAGGCTAGCTGGTCTGATGAAGGAGTGGGCGCTTGGGCAAGCCTCGAAGAACAAGAAACACAATTCCCATCAGCCCTAAACTTTATGATTTCACACCACTGGATGCTATAGCAAGGGTTTCAATCATCGGCAACAGAGCCACAGCGTGAGGGGACTTGCATATCTCACCTCGACATCACAGGTGAGATTTCAGATTTCCCATCCACTACACGCCCACACGCTTGCCAAATTTGTCTGTCTACCCTCACGCCTGAGGGGTGGTTCTCCTAGATCAAGATACCCCGATGGCGTGAATGCTAACATTCTGTGCTTACACCCTCCTTCCATGGCGGTGCATCTATACTGGAAAGCTATCGAGCGACTTCCAGCTCAGCTGGGTACGGGGACCGAAAATAAAGACGAGAAGAGGGGGCAAGCACGTTTCTTCATCCATCTCCGGAAAGCCCCTGGCGCCGGCTCACTTTGTCCTGATCGGTGGTCGTCATCTGATGAGGGAAGTTCGAGCGCCGGAAGAGTGATTACTTGGACGCGTGGCACCCTCTGATATTTTCCTCGTGAAATTTATGATTCGCATCCTCACGTATAGCTGCCGAAGCCGTGTGGGACGTGCTTCGGAAGCCGGCCGCCTCTTTGAGAATGCCTCTGATACTAGCGGGATGACACAAGCCTCGACGAAAACTCTCCATCAAGTCGAAACCGTATCTGAACCACCACTGAGCCGTGAGGCTGTTAGTTCCTTGTTGGATTAGCCGAACGGAGCTTCGGCAGTTTTCCGGTGCGATAATTTGTGTGTCTTAAGAGCGCAACGCGGTTGAACGTTTTCGATCAACATTGCTGACCTTCGGGTCTAATCAAGGACAGCTACTTGTCTCAGCCGGATAACCTCAGACCTTGAATTGTCAGCGTCAGAACGTAGCAAGATGCATTCCTGACGTGATGGCTGCTAGTGATACCGAAGCAGAGATGTAGTGTCTCTTGTAAGGCCCATTGACAGAGGCACCAATTGCTATTGGGATGGGTTGGAGCCTTGCGCTAGACACATCTGTGACAGCTCGTGTGGTTTGCGTTTCGCTCGACGGGGGCAGCAACTCGGGCGCCGGATAGGACACCCAGAGGAACGGAATATACCCGTTAGCCTTTACCGATAGCTTGTTTCTGTCGATGACTGTGCACGTTGGCTTCTATGTCAGCATGCGCCGCACACCTGCGGCGGCCACCCTAGGCGGAATCGGGGCAAATCTGTTTCCCCTCCCATTATTGTTCGAAGAAAAACCTTGTATATTAGATTGGGGAAATGAATGAAAGAACCCACTTGCAAGGAGCTTAAAGAGTCTCTAAATGGCTGCCTAAAACCAAGGGTTGATATCCCGCAACGTGTGACGAGCTCGAGAGCGTCCTTACCTGTCGAGAAGGGACAACAAACAGCATCGGTTCCGCATTAGAACATGAGGAAAGTAGCAACATCTTTCCGGACGAATAGATCTGAATCAGCCATAGCAAACATCTCTTGCTGTGTAGAGATGTTCACCTTAACTGCTCGGAATCAAGACCGATGCTAAAAAGACTACCTCTTTCTTCAGACATTTAGCTGTCTCCACATGAGGTACAGAGTTATTCCAGACTGCCACAGACGGTCCTGATCCTTCGAAAAGCCGTAAACACTAAACAAGTGATGGTCGATAGCCGGCCGGGTTGCTATCGGGTAGCACACGACTCCAGCAGCCGCCGTCAGCCCTAGACTCCTTCGGGTGGGAGGAGTCGTACTCTGCAGGTTGTCCCAAATGCTGGCTGTCCCCACCACTACTAGAGTGCACCTTCCGACGCGTACACAAAGGATCTTGTCGAAGCCAGTCAAGGTACAGTTTGCAGTGTGAGGTTGTTCCCGCTGTGAGGAGGTCATCCATCCGCCTCGGCTGATGCCTGATTGCTCCCGAAGTCTCCCGGGGCCAATGGAAACATGCGGGGGATAGGGCAAGTCATGTTCCTAAAGGCCGAAGTCTCAATTCTCATGCAGATGAGAGATTTTCACAAAGCAGTACGGCTTCTGGAATAGTAATTTGCATGATCCCACTCTGCAAGTGTCAAGAGTTCATCATATTTCGTCTGCAACTTTGCTCTTGGCCATCTCAATACAGTGTGTGCTGCGAGTTGTAACCCGTTATGATTAGCTGAACAAGGGGATAGATGCAGACGTTGCCCGGCAGCGTCAGCATGCAAATAAGCACTAATTCGACGGGGGACCTGAGTGGCAGGAAGAACACAGCTGAGGTCGTCGGAAAGCACTCGTGGTCTCGACGGGCATGTATTCCCGACTGGAAAAGAAGTCGATGTAGCGAGGGTGGGCCAGCTGGATAAAAGTCGGATCCAGCCAAGCCGACAGCAGTGGTGACATCGTGCATGCAGGGCGGTGACCATGGCTGTAGATTTGCCCAAGCGCGGAGTTTCCGCTGACTATTTGGGTCTGTACAGCAGGAACAGGAGTTAAGAGGCAAAAGACCAAGAAGTATCAATCAGTATCGTGTTAAGGGTGATCAGATCATGTACATAGTAACTTTCGACAAGACCTGTGTGTTGGATTTAACCGTACATGCTCTTGAAAGCAGGAGTGGGAGGATGATGATAAAGCGAACATTTATGTGGTGTCTTCTCTCAGCATGTCATTCGACAGACTTTCCTTCCGGGTTGTTTTCAGCGCTACATCTCTTGTGCAATGCAGACAATGATGACAACTTATTTCCTAAGGCAGTAATGTAGTTTCTGCGGACGCCATGATGACCCGTACGCGATCTCAGTCCTGGATCTTGCAAATCATCCCTAGTCTACTCCGTAGTAGGCGACAACGTGCTAGGTCTCTTTGCCGCACACCCGTGATCTTCAACAGGGATGCTGACAGAGCTGCACCATGAACGGCAGCTCGCGCTCCAGCATCGCACCAACAGCCCATTTGGGCTAATGCAGGTTGTCTTGCTCTGCGTTGGAAGCAATGCCTGGTCAAGCCAGCACACCGTCAAAAATCGAGATACACACCGTCCAGTGAACGGAACGCACATGGACAGAACATGTGTGTGATGAAGTCCGATATGACGCCGGGACATTGTTCTGTTTAAGAAGCTGATGGTATCCGGCACAATCCGAAGCAGTGACAAGCAAGCCGATGCTGCATGCTCGGTTTGGATGAAGATGGAAGCCCGAAACGCTAAGATCCTGGTTGTGCTTCAGATACTCGAGGGGAAGGGTCATATGAAAAGGTCCCCGAAGCCGACTGGAGAGCAGGCTATATAGCGAGCTGGCATATGTGCCACAATGGACAGAGCGGAAGCTGGGCCAAGTGATGATGGTTGTGGCGCCAATGTCACTTGTTTGAAACGGCCCATACAATGAGGCGGCATGCACTTTGGGCTGTAGTCCAAACCCCATCAGCTGCCCGGCGCTCCCTTTGGTACCGACGGGAAAAAGTTTGCTTGCTGGATTCGCTCACGATTTCGCTTCGCAAGTTCGATCTGCCGCTTTTTCTCGATTCGCATGCCGTAGAAGTTTCTATGGGACTGAGGTCAGTATAATCAAAGAAGCCCCGCTAACGCCAAGTTGGTGCCTACTTGTGGAGGGCAAAGACTCGGGGCTCTTCCTCCGCAGATGGGGTGGATGTACTGGCGCCGGCCTGGGTCAGTCGTCAGCCAAGTCGGGGGACATCGGCGTAGGGTTGTCTCGTTCCGCTCATCTTATAGACCGCGTACTGAGCCTTGAGCAACTTACCTTGTCGGCTGTCTGGGTATCGTCGTCCTTGTCTTGGTTGGGCTTCTTGTCTTTTTCTTCGGATTTTTGCTTCTCCTTGTCCTTGTCGGCTTTCTTGTCTTTCTCCTCCTTTTCCTTTTTCTTCTTCTGCTTCTCTTCGTACTCTTTCTTGACGCGCTCGACCTCCTCTTCCAGTTCCTTCTTCTTCTTCGCCTCGGCGGCTTCCTTGTCGATAATGGGAGAGCAGAAGTTTTTATCTTTCAAATGACTGGGGCAGACATAAAAAAAGTCCTGGGCTACGTCAATCGGGGATCAACGCGGATGGTCTAAACGCGTCAAGCATACCTTGTTCTCTGGAGCAACGAGAACACTGCTGGTAGCGCGGTAGCAGACATCGCAACCCTTGGCCGCGTTCTCAGCGACCTTGCGGTGAGTGTAAACGTTCGCAAAAGACATGATAAAGATGGCTCGGTGCTACAAGAGGCCCTGGCTATCGTGTTCTGGGGAGTCTTGAGTCGTCTGTCTGAAGAGCCAACCGGCGACAGCACCTAGTGATGATAGATCCGCTGTCGTCGGAGACTAACGAGACAGGACAACGATTGTGCGATTGCTGCGATCTTTGCTCAGGACTGCGGTTGGTAAGGAGCGGTTGGCCGCCGTTGGAAGATGGAATGCAACCGAGGCAGCTGATGATGGACGGGGGGAGTGGAAATCGCGGGATGACGACGAAAGGTCGGTCACCGATGTCTGGCACCAACCTCCACTGTGACGTCGGAAACTCAGGGGGAAGAGGTCCCCTAACTCAAAAATGGTCAAAGCTCCCTTATCTTGGTTGGCGATAAGAGTCTGATACATGAATAAGACAAGGCTGAGCTTGTTCCATCTTGAGCTCCGACAAGAGCTCCGATGATTTAAAAATTTGCGGGTACAGATCTGGATGAGTCAAGAACCTTGCAACACCATCCCCCTCTTTGAGACGATATATCCCATACTTTCACGCTTTTGGCCGAGAGATCCTGTTGAGTCACCTTTTTTCCCCAACCGATTTTCTAGAAATTGGGCCGTTTCCCGTTGTTCTTCCTCCATCAATCTCTTTACTGGAACTCAATTGAGCACCTAAAATCATACATCATCTTCACCATGGCCTCAAACTCCAAGCCCGCTGAAAACAAGCTATGGGGAGGCCGCTTTACTGGTATGTCGCAAAGCCATTGGCAATGCTCCTGTCACAAACCTACATGCGTGATTCCCAAGACGTCTTTGCTGACGATCCGCAGGCGGTCTCGATCCCTTAATGGAGCAGTATAATGAGAGCATTCACTTCGACAAGCTCCTTCACAAGCAGGACATCCTTGGCAGCATTGCCTTCGCCCGCGCAAACTATAACAACGCCATTCTGACCAAGCACGAGTTCGAGGAGATTGAGAGGGGTCTTCTGGAAGTCGAGAAGGAGTGGGAGAGCGGCACCTTCAAGATCGTCCAGGGCGATGAGGGTATGGCTTTCCCCCCAATATACGGGACATTCGAGAATCGAGGGCTGACTCTGGGATAGATATCCACACTGCCAACGAGCGCAGGCTCGGAGAGATCATTGGCAAGGACATTGCCGGAAAGCTTCACACCGGCCGAAGCCGAAACGAGCAGGTTGTTTGCGACATGCGATTGTGGCTCCGGGACGAGCTCCGCAAGCTCGACGAACACCTTACCAGCTTCTTGAAGGTTATTGCCGCCCGCGCGGAAAAGGAGATCGACTACGTCATGCCCGGTTACACTCACCTTCAGCGCGCCCAGCCCGTCCGCTGGAGCCATTGGCTGCTGTCCTACGGTACAGCTTTCGCCAGTGACTTGGAGCGCCTTCGGGAGGTTATCAAGCGCGTCAACCGCAACCCCCTGGGCTGCGGTGCCTTGGCCGGAAACCCTTTCAACATTGACCGCGATGCCATCTCGCAGGAGTTGGGCTTCGAGGGTCTGCTATGGAACTCGATGGCCGGTGTCGCTGACCGAGACTTCGTCACTGAAACTCTGCAGTGGGGTTCCATCCTCATGCAGCACATCTCCCGCTGGTCTGAGGATCTCATCATTTACTCCTCTGGCGAGTTCGGCTTTGTCCGACTTGCTGATGCTTACTCTACCGGCAGCTCTTTGATGCCCCAGAAGAAGAACCCCGACAGCTTGGAGCTTCTCCGCGGCAAGAGCGGCCGTGTCTTTGGCCAGATGGCTGGCTTCATGATGACCCAGAAGGGTCTCCCCAGCACCTACAACAAGGATCTCCAGGAGAGCTGGGAGCCCATGCTCGACCACGTCAAGACGGTCAGCGACAGCATCCAGATTGCCGAGGGCGTTCTCGCCACCCTCGACACCGTGCCCGAGAAGATGAAGGCGGCCCTCGACCCCTTTATGCTTGCCACCGACGTGGCCGACTACCTGGTCCGCAAGGGGGTGCCGTTCCGCGAGACCCACCACATCTCCGGACGCTGCGTGGCTCTTTCTGAGAAGACAGGTATCCCAATGAACGAGCTCAGCTTCGAGCAGCTCAAGTCGGTCGATGAGCGATTTGAAGAAGATATCGCCGAGACCTTCAACTATGAGAAGAGCGTCGAGATGAGGGCCGCCAAGGGTGGCACTAGCAAGTCTAGCGTTCTCGAGCAGATTGCCGTCCTGCGGGCTTCTTTGGAGTGAATTTCGTGTGGTCTAAAATGTTGTAGTGATGGGAACTGATTTCGGGCGTCCTGGGCAACCGCGGATTCGGGCTAATTGGAGCGAGTAAGGAAACCTACATTGAGTAGATTTTGGGTTCAGGCAGGTGTGGGATTGGCAAAACGGAGGGAAACAAAAACAAAGAAGGCATCAAAAAAGCGTAGATTTGAGATGAAAGACCGGAAAGGCCTTGTATGTGTCGATAGGAAGAACCGACAGCTCAACTGTCGTGAAGCGTTGGATTTAACATATNGGGGGGGGGGGGGGGGGGGAAAGGGGGTGCCATGACAGCCAAGCCCGCCCAGCAGGTACAAGTACATCCCCTAATACTCCATCGTTCCCATTACATAAGTCTGCGCCGCAATGCGCCAGGATTGAACAGCATGCAGCGTGCAGCACAAATCCAACACACGTCACAGCCCAAAAAATCAAACCGACGTCGCGTCGTGGGAGAGACCGAAAAAAAATAAAAACATACTCGGTTTCTTCCTGCAAGAATCCAACCTGCCAGAACCCAACCCTGTCTTGGGCTGCAGAAATCCGATTTACCTTGATTCCAACGAGACCCCGCGAAAACAACGATTGATCACCCACTAGACAACCCACTTAAGTCACATTGTTACATTTTCAAACATGTCCCAGGGCCTCGACAGCCAGCGGCTGGGAGCCATCTTCCAGTCGCGGCCGGATATCCTACAAGGCATCCAGGAGGCAGCAGGTATGGCAGCAAGGCTCAGTTGCCATCTCCTGCCATCAGAAGACCGATAGTTAACATCAACCGGCGCAGATACCCCCGAGCGAGTTGCACTGTTTAACAACATCGCCAGCTTCGTGTACGAGCAAATCAACGGACCAGAGCCAGCATCAAAGCGTAGAAGGGTAGATGAGGGTCACGCGAACGGTTTCAAGGCGACCAACACGAACGGAACGGCTGTGACGGCGCCCAAGAAGAGTTCTGGGCCGACCAATGCTGCCGACGAAGAGGTCCTTCTCGAAATCAAGGAGATCTCTGTGTCGGTTCCCGCGCGGAAGAAGTACGACCTCTGCTTTACGGCAAACCACCTCTACGCTCGCGCACCAAACACCACAGTGCCTGTGGACGGCATCATCTACGCCTGGGAAGACATCGGTAAGATTCCAGTGATCAAGTCGAGCCCCTTCCGCGACTAACAGGGAGAACCTCTAGAGTTCGCCTTCTACCTCCCCGTCCCCGAAAAAACGCAGGTGCAACACAATTACGTCCTCTTTCCCCGGGGAACGTGCCTCCCGACCAAGACAGCACCAGAGAAGGAAGCCCTCGTGTTTACCGTACCCTCCACACCGCCCAAACCGGGCACCATTGCCGGCCCGAAAGCGGGCGCCGCATCTACAGTCTCTGACACCTACCGCGCCCTCTTCGACTGGGCACTGACGACGCACCTCAGCTCCGCCGGCAACACAGCCGAAATAGTCGCCGCAGACCCCAACAAGTTTCACAGTCTCGTTCGCCAACCGCACCGGCCGAACGAGAAGGCAGTGCACGTCAAGGCCTTCCGTGGCTCGAAGGATGGGTACCTCTTCTTCCTGCCCAACGGCATCTTTTACGGCTTCAAGAAGCCCCTGGTTTTTCTGCCCATAGACCGAATCGTGGCCGTGAGCTACACAAACGTACTGCAACGCACGTTCAACATGGTCGTCGAGGTGTTTACCGAGGGTGACGCGACGGAAGAGATTGAGTTCGGTATGCTTGATCAGGAAGACTACGGCGGTATCGACGAGTCGTATGTCAAGCGTCACGGGCTACAGGACCGAAGCATGGCGGAGCAGAGAAAGGCTAAGATGGAGCTGACGGAGAACTTGAAGGCCAAGAAGGGAGCGGAAGGTGACGCGCCCACTAACGGCACTGCTGCTGGCGACGGCATGACGGAGCTGGAAAAGGCCCAACTTGAGGCCGAACAAGCTCTTCAGGATGATGAAGATGAAGATGAGGAGGACTACGATCCTGGCAGCGAAGGAGAAAGTGAGGGTTCGGGTTCGAGCGACGACGATGATGATGATGACGACGATGACGATGCAGAAGACGAGGATGACGAGGAGATGGGAGATGATGATGGAGAAGAGAACCCGCGAGTGCCGGCGGCGTAAGATGACCGGATGATGTTCAACATCCAGGGATAACGCATCAGCTGTTGTGTACCCGCCGTCACGGCACAACAATAACTACGAGCAATTGTACGATACATGGCCGTCAAATATTGACGGAGGGTAATAATCCCGTCGAACTAGCGGGCGATAAAGGTTACTTAATGCCGATTTGCCAAAGATGAACATGGGCAGAAAAGAAAAAGCCAAGATGTTTTGGATATGAAGATGAAAGGATCTGTTCCAAGATTTAACATTGATGTAGTTGCTGGGGGATCTTCGTGCCGTCTGGTTTGTTCCTTGATAACGAATGTCCACTACGACGATATCTCATGCTAGATATGCCTTGACGCTGCTTCCAACTGTCTAATTTCACCAAGGTGGCCGAGGGAGGAAGACATTGATGTGTATTCCAGGTGGTTTAGGGGAGGTATCGTCAGCCCACCAACATAGTCCATCAAGGTCGGGGATATATTCGCTTGACCTCTCTGCCAATGCTCATGGGTTTTCGGTTATTGTCCGTCATTGGACTGAATTGGATTTATATAGAGGGGCGGTTCTGCATGCGAAGACTTTCTTTCGTGGTCGGTACAAGAAGAGAACATGTGTACTAGATGTCGCCCAACCAAGGGTTTCATCTTCGACATCTTGTTGTCCACTCTCGAAGTAAGCAACCGTGTGAAAGTCCCTCAACACGAAGTCACCTACCTGTTGAGACTCGTGCCCGTACCCTTTGGGAAGCTTTGCGGTCACGTTTATGAATTAGGTCGCCCAAGCTTGTGTGGTCTGTGGATTTCATCGAAAAATACCACAATACATAAATATTTCCGCAGGAGCAATCGCCTGCGGTCCTGGTTCCGACTTTCTCCCTCATCAATCGCACAAAACAACCCGATTGTGTGCTAGGAGAAACCCCCCAAAGATGAAGCCCTCTCTCTTCCTCCTCCTCCTCTTGGAAGTTGTCGCGGTCCACTGCGGCGTGCCCAAGAAACCAATAAGACCTCACTGGAACGCAGTGTGCAGGCCAACGTTTTCTCATCCCGGATGCATGAATCTGTGCATGAAGTCGCCCAAGTCAAGGAAACAAACCGACGAAGATCACCTGAACTTTTGCAAGAAAACCTGCGACGAAATGTCATGCCGGACATGGGCGCCGCCAGAATGTGAGTATCTTCCACCACCGTATTGATCCTTCCGCTTCCTCGTTGTTCCCTTTCCGTCTCTCGATGAGGGCTCTCTTGGAACTATACGTGAACCGAAGGTCCGGAGTAGCAGCGACACTGGCAAAATGTCGAACGAACAATACAGATGCTGACGAATGAATTTTTATTTCTTTAAGAAGGATGTGCCGAGCCCTAACTGGTTTTCTTATTGTGGGCAAAACCAGTCTTCGAGATTGGGACTCGGAGGTTCTCTTTGAAGGTTAACAGAGAGAGCACGATTCTGTACGGAGCGGTTACCTGGCATCACAATGAACCGAAGGGTACAGCAAAGCCCAAACACCAACAGTTGGTGAAGAAAGCATATACTTACCAGGTGCTCGTTTTTCAATGTTTTCTAACTGTCCACGTGTGTATCTAACCGCCGTTGTCCACCTTGGAACTTTCGGGTTTTGCCTCGTTTTGGCCCTGATGAGGCTCGAAAATCTTCAACCAAAAGTAGAGGTTCTTTGTTACTGGCAACGCATGATGCTGGTGGCAAGAGGACCGTGTCGATATCATCGGATTTGTGAGACCGCTCGGGGGTACCGGGCTGGCAGCCTGTTGATTCGAGGGTCCATGTTTTTCCATTTCCAATCTAGTTCGCTCCGTCAGACTCTAATTTAATTAAAGGCGTTCGGACTATCGTAGCATCGTCTTGTCATTAAATCAGCGGCGAGTAAAAAAAAACTGTCAAAGCCATGGCTGCCTTGCCGGTACCAGGGTGACACCTCGTGGCCTTTGAAAAGACTAAACGATGAGGAGAGACCAATCAGTTCCTTTTGGACATCCTATGCGTGCCAAGACGGTACATGAAGACTCGGTACTGCATTGGGACAGAAACAAAGGGATCGCAAAGGGAGATTACGAGGCGTTGTGATTGGGCTTTCCAAGACGTGGCGTTGAGCCCTCCAATTTTCCTGTCAAATCCGTCAGCACTAGACTGCTTTTTTAAGAGTTATCCGAGTAACATACCACGACTACTTATTGAGTTTCTCGCTTTCGTGAACGAGCTTCTACTGACTTTGTTCTCATCAGACCCTGTGCTCTCAATGTTCGTTTTCGAGACTGCTAGCCGCCTGAGAGACCTGTCAGCAGTTTACATTCCGTCGACATTTCCAATTAGTATCCGGCGACAATGGCCGAATCCACGGAAACACATATCACGTACGACTGCATCGTTATCGGCGCCGGGTATTCGGGACTCGCCGCCGCGAGAACTCTGAAGGACGCCGGGAAGAAGGTCCTCGTGCTGGAAGCCCGCGATCGCGTCGGCGGGCGCGCGAAGACCATACCGCTAGACGATGGCAACTACTGGGACGTCGGCGCGGCGTTCCTCGGCGACGGCCAGGACCTGATGTACGGCTTCGCAAAGGAGTTCGACGTGCCGCTCATCCCCGTCCGCACCGAGGGCGATATCGTCCTGGCGCACCGCGGCAAGACGCGCGCATACGGGGGCCTCATCCCGCCGGTGCGTCCGTGGGAGGTCCTCGACATGGGGTTGTTCGTTCGATCGTTTGAGAAGCTGTGCGAAACGGCTAACCTGGAGGAGCCATGGAAGACGCCCAATGCGGAGGAGCTCGATCTTCTGACGGTCCGCGAGTGGTTGAGGAAACAGGCGTGGACGCAGGCTACTGTCGACATGGTGAATCTGGCTTTCGAGACGACAATCGGGGAGAACACGTCCTGTATCTCAATGCTCCATGCAATCTTCTTCTTCAAGGGAATTGGCAGTTTCACATCGGGCCTGAGCGTGGAGAAGGGAGCGCAGCAGCATTTCGTCAAAGGAGGTGGTCAATTCATCGCGAATAGGTTGAGTCGCTATCTCGGGGATGACGTGGTACGCTTGGGGGAACCTGTGCGTGGGATCACATACACCGAGAGCGAGGCGACGGTTCGGACTGTCAGGGGAACATACCGTGCACGGCGCATCATCTCAGCCATCCCTCCCCCTCACATCCTCAAGGTCGACTTTGAGCCGAGGCTGCCGGTGGAAAAGACGACTCTGCTCCAGCACATGCCCATGGGCGCCTTCATGAAGGTCTTTGCAACTTACAAAACCCCCTTTTGGCGCGAAAAGGGACTGCGGGGGGAGAGCACGAACCCGACCGGTTTTCTGGGCGTCACCTACGACGCGACCCCAGAGTCGGGGTACCCGGCCAAGCTGACGGGCTTCATCGCCGGCACCAAGGCCAGAGAATATGTCAGCTTTAGCAGGGAACAGCGACGGCAGGTTGCCCTGGCGGGCTTCGCTGCGGCGTTCGGGCCGGAGGCGCTTGATCCGGAGGAGTTCTTCTTCCACAACATGATGGACGAGGAATGGGCGCTCGGATGCCCAATGGCAACTCCGGCGCCGGGCATGTGGACTTTGTTGGGAGAGTGGGTGAAGAGACCTGTTGGGCCTATTCACTGGGCTGGCACGGAGACGGCCACGAAGCACTATGGCTACATGGAAGGCGCCGTCTTTGCGGGTCAGCGGGCCGCGCGAGAAGTGCTTGAAGATCTCAAGTGGAAAATCTGAACCCTTGCTTGAGTCCCGGTCATCCTGTTGTGTATATTTGCATAGTCCATATACAACAGAGGGAACATGAGAGACATTAGGAGGGAACACAAGAGACATTGGGACGGTGTTGGGGGCTGGATATTGTGTTTCACATCTTTAATCACGACCAGGTCGTAAAATCCAGACTACATGCTCAGGGGTTCGTCTCACCTTGAATGATTAACCGAGTTCGATGGACTGAGAGCATCGACGAGCTGATCTCCAATATCCATTTCATCGTTTACGGAGACAGAGACACACAGCCATCCATGCTGTCCTCCTGGAAAATGCCACCAAATACGATGCCCTCATTGATGCCAGATTCGTGGAAGCCAGACTTCGTGAGATCTCCGGTGCCATTGATCGACTTCTTCAGAACTCCGAAGTGGAACTGCCCCTTTCCCTGGATATCGTTCTCGATCGGCGGGCCCTGCGCGACGAGGGGAGCGGATCCTTGAGAGTAGTATACTTGGGTGAGGCTAAACCACGGCTTCAGCAGTTGTTTTACAGGCAAATTTGTGAGTTTCTTACTTCTTGCCAAAGTCCAGCGTCAAAGCAAAGTTGTGAAAAACACCCTCGGTGAACTTGGTCTTGAAGAGCTCCGGCGAGGGTTGGGTGTTGGAGTTGCCGAAGAGGTGAAGAACGTCGGGGTCCTCAGGATGGATGCCGATGAGGTCTCCGTACTTCAGCGCGAACTGATTAGAGCTGAATATGGAGCTTTCCAGGAATACCATCTGGTACTCGTGGGTGGTATTGAGCGGTTTCTGGGGGTCCTTCATCATGCTCCAGTGGACCGTCTTTATACCAGAAGTGGATGGGTCGGTGCCGTCGTTGCTGGCAGGTAACATCTCTGCCCGGCGGAAACCCGTTTGTACGTTCGTCTCGGTGGGGGCGAAGATGGACCTGTCATCGATGTTGACCTGGAAGGGCTTGCTTGAGGTGCCGTCGAACTGCGACTGTCAGCGGTGTTGGGTTGTAAGGTGGTGTGCAGACAGAACGAACCAGAGACGACAGCCCTGCTGGGATAGTGACAACATCACTGGCTTTGAGGCCCTTTCCGAATACAAAGCCCGTGTTGTACGGACTGGCCGAAGTGTCGAAGTCGGCAACAGTGAAGCTGATGGGAATCCTGCCGTCGAATTGGATGGGGCACTGCTTCGCAGCGTTGGCAGCAACAGCTGCGGCGATAACAAGAGAGAGAGTTGAAGCGAAAGACATGGTCATTTCGAAACGAATGATGGCTGTATGTCGTACTGAGACTGTAAAGAGTGTAAAGTGCCGAGTACTTGAAATGAACGGGTGGTAGAAATGAACTGCTTCCTGAGCAATGCGGACAATGGACAGAATCATATCTCTCAACTTCACCAGAACAAATCAAAGTTATATAGTGCTAGCACTCGGAAGGCCTCCGGTCTGCCATAATGTCGAAGCTTGATCAAAAACCACTTGTCATGCGGATGGCTGACACCAACTCTAGAAGTGTCTGTAGCTGGTTCATCCATAGCAGGCTTGTATAGTTCGCCCCGCTTAATAGCAACGGTCCAAGCTCAAGAATGCGCCCAACTGCTCGGATTCGCTAGCTGTTGTGACAACTTGGTGTAAGACCTATCAGCAGAGATTGGGATTTGGACTAGTCAGCCATGATCTGTAGTATGTCGGGCTGCCCGTAGAGTCCGTTTCTAATCTGTCTGAGACTGAAATAGAGTTTTACAGTTGATTAGCTTCCGTGGCGGTGGGTAGTTGTGTCGACCATGAATCATGTATAGGGGAATACGTAGCCGTTCGTCTGTTGTGCAACAAGCCATCCATCCCAGTTCGATTTGGCTTGGTCACGGTGGGAGACGAATTGTGATTGACGACTATTGTACGCAGCGAAAGAAGTGCTGCGCAAGGCATCTCCATTCAATCACCCATTTGCGCTGTCTAGGTAGTTCGTTCATATGTAAAAAGCCCCAGCCAGATGAGAACAAGTGGAGTAGATGGATGGGGGGATTTCAGCCGTGGAAATCCATGGCAAAAGTTGGCAGAGACCTTGGTGAAAAAGCCTACATGTACTTGTTCAACGATGGCTCTTGCTATAGTCTCATGTGCAGGCTTAGCGTGCTTATCCGCCAATGGGTCTTTACATGCAGTTCAGGGGCAGTGAACAGGGATCACACGACTGCCATCAACCTAGAAAACTGGCCAAGATCCTGGTCGGATTCTTACACCTAAATGTATTGCACGTACGTTGTTTTGGGTCTCACTAGTAGTGTCACGTCAGCAAAGGGCCAGTTGCTTGATCACAGCGATGAAGCGCAACTGAGGCAACTAAGGAAAACCAACACGACAAGTGAGGCTCAGCGATATTTCGGCTGTGGAGAGAAAATGGGTAAAAAAGGAAGACACACTTTTGAGATATTGAAACTGTCGTATCGCCAAAGCTGTCCTACACCAAGATTCAGAAAAGGCTAAACTGCGTGACTGGTGGATATATTCTGCCAGTATCCATTTGACCACATCTCAACACGCTAAAAGCATGGATGCGTCAAAATGGGGGTCCAGTAGGCCTTGAAATTGAAAGTTTGTTAGATCCTGGTCAAGAGTTGCATTCATTACCGGGAGCCGCTCTGCTGAGTTCAATTACTAGCACTGGGCTTTACTGTATCACCTTGCCTGTATCCGATCTCCCTTTATCCCCTTAGAGGTATTTTGACGCTTCATTTTCTGCTGTCTCTCTCGCTCCGTTCGCCTTCTCTTTCGCGCCCTCGTACCTACTCAGCCTGACGCTTTTTCTCGCGCCATCGCCGACGAGCTGTCTCCTCGTTGTCTCATATTCTCCACACGGACCGACACGAGTCTCGTTAGTGAAGTGAAGGCTTGTCAAATGGTTATGGATTCATAATGAGTTGGATGACTTGCGACTGTAAGACGAGGCTTTCGTGTGAAACGGAGTGTTGTGTAGCCGATTCAACACGGCCCTCTCGAGCTCAGGGTTCTGTCTTCCGGATTAGACATTTTAGCTAATGATAGGTGCCAGTCTGCGTGCTAATCAGAATACAGTTTCTGCTCCAGCTCTAGACTGTTAGGCTCGTGGTTGTTGTCAGGTAGCGAGCTCACCCGGCGCATGGTTTCTCAAAGATTGGGTTCTTGGGTTCGGCGCTTTGTCTGATAGCGATCTACGAGTAGTTGTTTCTGTGGGTTAGATTTTCGTTTGATTGATTTCGCGCTATAAGGGCCAGAGTACTTCCAAAGTTTTCCGGACAGTCGCCGCAATCACCGGTGTGTCCGGGAACTGTTGGCTGTGACTGACGGGAGTTTTAGTGAATGACCGGACATTGCATTTGCGAGGAACGGCCTTGTTTTACCGAGCATAGTGCAAGTATTTTTGAGCACGTTTCTCCCAATTACTTTCCTAATTGACTCACTTTGATTTATTTCAACTTCGGCCTGTGCGCTCCAGATGCGAAAAACCGGCTCTGGACGTTGGGAGCAACGAACGCTGAAGCAGGCATGGCATCCACAACGTTTCGGAATCACAGAACAAGAAGGGTCTGGTTTGGACGGAGGGGCACCTGATGGCCGAAGACTGTACCGAAGTTACTGATTTTGCTTTCAGTTCTTGGTTATCATAACAGACAATAGCTGCGAATGAATATAGGTTTCGATTGACGGAAGTCGACTGTACCGTTTCAATCCCGACGCAACCCCGGAATTATGGTATGCTCCCAATCAACGGAGGTGACTTTGACTGAATAAGAGTGGTGCTGAAGAGCGGGCTCCAGCTTTTACGACCGGCGTTAAGACTCCCAGAGGAGTCATCAAATCGGCCAGCATCGTCAGCTTAGCACTTGCCGATTATAGGACTAGATTTTGCTTGTGTTGTTTTCTAGGAGGCTGCTTTATGGTATTTGTCCGCTGCCGACAGCTCTCTGACCGGTGCCACGCTGCGATAAATAGTAATCGATTATCTCTCCAAAATCGTAGGCGGACTATATGTGTCGTTCCGTCGCTATTCGGAGAACGGACTTGGGCCTGGACCGGGGCATATACAGTGGGCCCCCACAACTCCGCTTGGGCCGTCACCAGCTCCTCCCGGTCGCCGTGCTACTATACCTTAGTTTGCCCACGAGGAAATGTGACAGGACGACAAGAACATCAACCAGGATGGTGACCTAAAATCCACTAAAATAACGTTTTCCCACGTTCATTTCAACCACCTCGTTCCGTTCCACGTCATGGCTTAGGCTCATTAACCGGATGCAACGCCGGAACGCTCCATCGCCTTCACGGGTAGCCTAATAGGCCGGAGAAAGCCGAAAAGCGTCGGTCAACAAGGCCGGACCATGCGGCCGGGGCGAGAGAACCGAGGGGCGGAATCCACCATGATCATCAACCGTCTTCCCCGAGCCCATTTTTAAGAGGTGCGAAATCGCGTGATGCAGGGTTATAATATGCAAATAAAAGAATTTAAAAAAGCAAAAAAAAGAAAAAAAAAAAAAAAAGAGAAAGAGGGAGAGAGAGAAAGAGGCAAACTGCCATCTCGGCACAGAAGCCCGCACACGAATATCTCCACGTCGCGGTCGCGGGGGTTCCGGTTAGCCAATTCAAGCTTTTTCCTCGGCAGGGGCGAACATGTAAACAGCCACCTTAGATGACTTGAGAATCACACCTTTTGCTTTGGTGATGGCAACACATTGAGCGACTTGCGGCCGTCTGCCAATCTTAGTCTAGCCCGGCGCGCAATTACATGGGGGAAGTTAATTGCTAATTTGTTGGATCACTCCGCGGGCATGGCAATCTCAAGTCCTCCCCCCCCTGCTTCCCCC
>MPGH01000114.1:73959-92253 GCA_001937105.1 Colletotrichum chlorophyti | reverse complement strand
TTAGAACTTATACNCTTCTATAGCTCTTTAGTAATCAACTTTATAATTTATCTTAGGATATCTTTTAGCTAACTCTCTATAAACTAGTTAACCTTATGTTAACCTACCTTATTAACTTATACAATTAATCACTGTATAAGCCTAAGCCTTTCGATTATACCAACAAGACCAGCACAGCACCCCAGCAAGACCCAGTTAGCGTCAAGCCTCAGCTTCTGTTAGCAGACCCCTCACCGTCAGAAGGCTGGCCGTAATAAAAAGGATAATAAACGCTTCTATTAATCTAGTAGTATATAGGAATTAGCCTTAAGAAATAAAGAGATTATATAAATTAGACTCCTAGAGGCTAATAAGGCTTATAGTAAGGCCAGCCTATAAGGGCAGCCCTTAGGGGGTGTATTAGAATAATAGGGGCAATCTAGCAGGCCTGTAAGCTATAAAGAATTAGTCAGACGTACGCCTTAGGCACGTACACGCTTAGTAACAGGACCACCACAAGCGTAAGGCCACAGCCAAGGTGGCTGGGCATAAGGCGATTAGACACACATAAGCATAACACAATAGGGATCATAGCAACAAGGATCCCATATACAATACATCAATTCAACCCTTACAATTCGACAGTGGGCCACATCTACGTAACGGACGTTAAAAGCCATACTTTCAATTGATCCCTCTATAGAAGCATGCTTTAGCCAGACCTATGATCAGAACGCGCACAGCTACAACCACGAATCTCAAGCAGGGCGCTAGTCGGGCTGAGAAAATGCGCAAAGCTATAACTCGTCGCCTAGGTGCCTGCACTCGTCGTTCTCATAAAGTAGGCTGTCTCACTCTCCCAACACAACATCTCCCAGCTGGCGACGAACTAACTGGGCAACAGGCGACGGAGATAGTTTGTATAGGAATGCTAGGTATACTTCCAAAGGCCTCTATGAAATTGTTAATACTGAAGACGAAACAGTTCTTTATCGTCTCGATAGGAATTTTTGGATTTAATACGCAAATATTAGTTTTCTTACCTTAGGTCCCTTAATTACACAACCATGGTGATATCCCGAACGATATTCAGATTCCCAGATTCTTTAATAAGGGTCTTAGGTGACGGATTGCCACAACCCTATGGGGGGAGGTATAAAACGGTTTCCGACGTCGAGAGCCAGCGCATAGGGAAGAAGAACGGTGCATTGGCCCAGCCAAACCACGAACTGTCTTATAAGGCCTAGCGTACAGAAGTGTGAAGTCTCTTACGGTAAAGAACGGTAATCATTAAGCAAGAAATGCGCCATTCACCCTACATTTGCTTCCCGGTTCCTAAACTCAATTGACCCAGCCCCCAATAGCCACTAATACAATTATAGAGCTCCATCTCGGGCTGTCGCCAAAGTAGATGAAACTCTGCGCCGCCCAGGTAATTAGCAGTCTGAAAATCTCAGCGTAGGTTCTCATTTCTTTCTCCTCGATGACGGCCTGGAGCCACATCTTCCGATCGCAGTTCAGCTGGTCCAACACGACATTGGTAACCTCATCGGGGCGTTTCCACCATCTGCTCGGCTGGCCGTGCTTTTCGTAGTCTGCCTTAACGCGCTCGTACAGGTTGGACAAAGCATTGCTCCAGGAATACTACAAGAGCTTCCGGCATATAAATCCCTACTTCTTATAGTCCAGACACGCCTACACGGCTTTAATAGAAATTAAGTGAGTAGGTAGGCAAGAAAGATATAATAGTTCAGTATAAAAGTAAATAGAAGGTGACAGCCATATTCTTAGTGAACCACTTCTTAGAGAAGCTAGTCCTAAAGACTATGTGTAGACTTTATAGACAACCAGATATCAAAGTCGTATACTTATGTTTTGAAAAATCACAGTGAACTGTAGTACTTCCCCCTCAAAGCCACTGAGGGTTTTCTCTGTAGTCTTCTTTGCAATGTGAGCAACGAACTACGTATCTGCGTAAACGCTTCTCTTTCTGAGCCAGCCTCCATACCGTACTAGTAAAGGCGGAACAGCGCAGAGTAATGTCGCTAAAGCAGCGAAAAGACTAGTCGCTGTGTTAAAGTCAAGTGTTTCGAACAAAGCCCTTCCAAATAATGGAAATGTTGCACAAAAGAGTGAACGAGTAAGCGCCAAAGCTGCGAAACTGCTAGCCGTGTATGTCTCGTAGCAGTCGGATAAGTATCCGGCCAAAACGTAATCAAACTCATTGACCGCGTATCCTACCGGTACAAGAGCTAAAGTCGGTCCAGACCAGTGAACCCACAAGCGCGGCGGTATCGTCCAAGCAAACCACCAAAGCCCAATAGCTAGTGCAGGCGCCCCAAGAAGAAACCCAGTAAACTTTGACTCCGGTGGCATTTCTGATAAGGCTCGGGCTAGAACCTGACGGTCATAAAAACGGGTGAGGATGCTGAGGATCATGCCGACACCGAGGGCAAGGAATGGTATGTTCTGCCAACCGTTGTCGAAGCCCAGCGCGTCATAAACCAGAGGCAATATTTCTGTAAAGAGGTAGACAAGCCCGAACGCGATAGCGCTGATCAAGGCGACGAGGAAAACGATTGGCTCGGTAAAAAGCAGACGAAGAGGACGAACGATGTCTAGCTTCTCGTGAAGTGAAGGGAGATGCCAGCTTGAGACTTTCTCGGAGGTTGGGGTTTGAGCATCGGGGAGAGCCGAACTGTGAGCCAAAGCAACAGACGGACGCGACTCTCTGATTGTGAAAAATAACATTGTGACACACGCCGTCACGATTGCCGCAGTGTAGAAGACCCACGTCCTGTTGGACAAATTAGCCTTACTCATAATGGCCAGGCTAAAGGGGCCTTTACCAATCGGCATGCGCTGATATCAACTCGCCAAAAACAGGTCCTGTTAAGATGGCAAGGTTGGCCAACAGAGACCACCAAAAAACCCACCACACTCGCGCATGCGTATCCCACATGTCCTCGATACTACCTGTCGCAACAACGGTTGGAATTGAAGAAAGCATCCCGCTGATAAAACGACCGACGAAAATGCCAGGTATTGTTGGGACCTTCCCTACAAGGAGGCAAGCCAGGCTGTACAAGCCTGTGCTTACCACATAAAGCTTTTTGCGACCAAACGACTCTGAGAAGGGAGGGAAGAAGACGCCGCCAATTGTTTGGCCGACGAGGTAGCTGTGTTACACCTTAGGTGGCTATGTATGTAACTTGGATGGATATTCTTACGTTGAGACGAAGAGGCAAGTTGCTGCCACTGGACTGACGCCAAGGTCTTTATGCAGATGTGCAGCGATAGGTGTCTATTTGAAGTCAGTCGACGGTCAACCACAGAGTTGTGATTACGACACCTACCCCAGCAGTACTAATCATCGTTCTGTAGAAGTCAGTTACAGTAATCGGGGAGTAGTGAAAGGCATTTCCTACGTAAAGAACTCGAGGAATATAATCAGACTTGTATCGTAACTCTTCCGTACGTTCCCCCATTGCCGAGGGTGGACATAATTGGGTCGGCGGTTATCTTCCAAATTGAAATCGGCCCGTAGCGTTAGATCACTCTGTTGACACTCGGAGACTCTCAAAGGGAACGACATGTTCAGAACTGTGTATTGCAAAATTGTCTTTCAAAAGATATTAGTGGCAGAATAGACGATCAGTTAAGTTGCATACTGCATAGTATGAAAGAGAGAAGTTTTGTAGCATCGTTCAGTGTGTAAAGATTCTTTCTTCAAGTACAATGGCATTGTCGATTCTATTGTCTTACGTAGGTTGATCCACAGGGACATTTTTAAGAAAACTCTGTATGACGTGCTCGGAACGCTCACGTTTGAAGTTAAATTTATTGAATAAAAAAGTATACCGGGCATACCGATAACTGATCACTATGACTTCGATCAGTAAAAACATTTACTAGCGAACAAATATACGACTGCAACATTATTCCTTGCAAGACCCCACTTATAGAACCGTACACCCTATACTATCGTATAGACGCCATTTCCGGACTTCAACACGTTTTTAATTAACAAGGAACCTCCCTCCTTTTTGGTTACAAAAATCGTACAATTAAACACTAATAGATCATTTCAGAAAGCCGTATTGTAAATAGAATACTAAGCTATTCCTTAAAGGACTTATAGTAAAGAACAGATTCTAAAGCTAATTGACTATGGTCGAGGTTAGAGTAGAGGTAGCGTCGGGTTGAGAGCCTGAAGTAGTGCCGACAACCGTCCCAATAATGGTAGAGACAGAGCTTAGTAAGGCCGATTGGCTGTTTGTAGGTGTAGTTGAGGTAGGTGATAGAACAATGCTCGTTCTGGTTGTTGTTGGAGAAAAGAGCGACTGAATTGAGGGTAAAAGCGAGGGGACAGTTGTGGTTGAAATTGTTGTCGGAAAATCCGCGCTGTAGCTTGTAGTACTGGCGCTACGGATAGTTGATCAATTTACCAAGACTTCTTTCGAGCTCGAACTAAAGAGTGACATTTCTGTTGTTACCAATGAATTCTCCCTAGAGGAGGCTGAAGTAGCCGATTCAATTATCAATGTCCTACTCCGCGAATTTGAAGAGTTTGTACTGGAAGTGCTTGAGTATGCGGTTGGATCTGCCGAGCTGGGTGGATCCGATGTGGTGGCCGAGGTAGAAGGGCTGGGAAACAAGATTGGTGAGCTGTCAGAAGAATTCTTGGCACTGGCTTCGGTTGAACTGAAAATAGGCAATCTGGAGGTGGTGGATGAAGTGTGTCCGATTGGTATTACCGAGTCACTTGAACCAACATACGTGACTAAGGAGGTTGATGAGGTTGATGAACCCGATAACGTCGATAAAGTTGATGAGATTGATGAGGTTGAGGAGGTGGATAAATCAGGTGAGGTCGAAGACGTTGACGAACTTAATGGGCTCAATTGCGCTGATGAGGTTGGTCGAGTTGATGAGGTTGATGAGGTTGATGAAGTCGGTGAGTTTGATAAAGTTTTGCTTGCGAATAGTAGAGATGTGAAGCTGCTTGAGGTGGAAGACATCGTTGTCGCTATCACGATGGCTGAAGACGAGCTCGAGAGACTAACGTCACCTTTATACACTGTGATGAAGCCATCGGAGTCCCCGTGGAGTCCGCCACAAGGCGATGTTGCGTTTCCTGTGCACGGTATCGAACGGAAGTCGTCTCTAAGACCAGAGGTGGCGAACGAAGGACTTTCGTTGATGCAATAGCAACCGTTAAAATACATGCCCATGATCGGCCGGCCCAAGAAACTGCAACAATTTTGGCATGCCAACGGCTTTCCACCGTATAAAAGTCCGTTTTGCAGTTCCCAGATGCCTGACAAAAATGGGAAGCAGCCAAAGTAGCCGTACGGCAGCACAGGGGCAGGCTCGAGGGCAGTGACGTCAAGGAGCAACAAAGATTGACCCGCGAGAACAAAGCTACTCAAGACGTGCATGCTGATAGCTGGAGGGCATTGAACCCTTTGGGAAGATAATCTTTAAGGTGTGATCGAAGCGGACGACAATAGTAGTGCAAGCGCGTACCACACAAAACACTTTGTTCGCCTCTTTATAGCACTAGTTTGTTATGACTAATTATTTTCTGTGATGACTGAGCTAAGGGAGCACTAAGAAATGGGTCACTAAAAGATCTTTATTAGATGCGGCCTGGTATTTTCAAGTGAGGCTAAAGAATGTATTAATATTAGCAACGTTCCATTTACAGTGGTCAGGGATACAAGGGATAAGGCTCTCAAATCGACAACACTCTAATTAGATCGCAACAGCGTCTAATTTTCACAGAACACACAATCCTATAGATACGTGATAATTATGCTTAAAGCTTTACAATATTTCGCTGTTAATTAGCATTGATATTATTGGTTCTATTGCCTTTAAAGCTGCCCTCATTTGCATTGATGTAGGTAGCATCTACCTATAAGCAACCAGCGAGAAGACTCACAAATTCTTAACATCTTTTTCTGACGGCGTGAACGGTCTGTAATGTAAGTCTTTTTCCTACTTCGCCTAAAGTCTCTTCTGTTATAATCTAGCTATATTAGCTAATCGCCGCAATGCAGTAACTAAGGCAAAGCTACCATAATCTAGTTCTTAACTAACAAATAACGCCCCTACTTCTCTAATATAAAAGTGCATACTAGATCACAATGAGTATAAAGCCTTTAAAGCTATTAGCAGTCAAACTACTTATTAACACAGATGTGACCACGCTACAACTCCCGCTTTACTAGGGCTGCATCGGCGTCTTAAAAAAAAACCTTCAAATATTATCATTACATACTGTGCTTCAAGTACAATGATGAGTGCCCTTAGGAGTGGTATATTACGCGCCTAAAATTGCCCAGGGCTGACGGCAGCACAACAGGTTATCTAAGGTACATCGCAAAGTGCTCAACGCCGCCCAAAGCACATTTCTCAACATAGGATCACCTTTCAGGCTACGTATTGCTTTTGCTCAAGCCGGCAGCATTCTCAAGCTGTTCCAAGATGCAATTTAGCAGCTAACGCCGGAGGCCACTGCCCTAACGTCATCGCACACAGGCTACACTCAATCCCCAAAACCATAGAAAAGCTAGAAGTTTAGTACAAGGGACAACTTGCTGGTCGGAAAGTAGCATCCGCGCCACAGCTATTGTAAAGACATCATGCGGCTCCTAGAAGCCGTTCACCATCTAATTGGTTCAATACCTCGGTCTTTAGTACTTAGTATAACGGAACGACGAAGTGTGTGAAGTGTAGTGGAAAAACCACTAGGTATGAAGCACATCTCTCACTCCAGTCATTACACTCTCGAAGCTTGTTGCCACCAATTGAGGAGAGCTTAGAAGCCGCATATCAGGCAAGCAAGCGCGAACAACTTGAATAACAACCCATACGCGCAACAGTCGCTATGACGCCAAGACTTTGTCACAGGCTTTTTCATTGCTACAATCAAAAAGGCGCAAACATTCAAATTGCTGTTGGGGCCGATTTACTGTTCCGCAATACAGCCGGATTTTGTTTGAGAATCAGGTGCGAGTAATAACAAGTATAGGCGGCGCGTTGGAGACATGGGATAAGTTCATAACAAAGACTTTAATCACAAAATCTGAGGCCCCAGTGCCCAGGCTTACCATCCATCAAAACCCATCTCGCGGCCGAATATGCCCAGACACCATTTAACTAGTTATCGTTAGAATAGATCTGTATAGGTGATAAGTTCTTCCTCAAGTCGCCGCAACTACTGTAAGTGAATTCTCAAAAGGTAGTATACACTCGGTCCAATCAAAGTGTTCATTTTCTTGTCCTATACGCTACGGGCTGTACAATCCGTCGTATTCTTAACCTCCTATTAAACCAATCTTACTTGAAAAATGGCTACTTTTGTGGAGTCAGACTCTCGTAAGTGAAAAAAGAATTGATCGCTCGCCGCCTTTGTAGGCGGCCGCATCGAGTGAATAGTGCGCTCCAAACAGATGACCCCTACCCTCCTTACTGTAGAAAACCGAGTCGCCATCATAGCCTGAGTGCTGGTTTGTGACGATCCCAAGTCTGGCCACGAAGTCCGCTTCGTGCGCAAAGTGCTCCGTAACGGCGGCAAATTCTCTCAGTGGGCGCGTTGTACTATTCTCAACCAAAACCTGCCAGTCGACACTTGGGTTCCCAAACGTAAACACCCTTAGCCGTTTCTTCATGTCGCTTCTCTTCTGCCGGTTCCCTTCAGTCTCTTGCACCAGCGTTTGCAACGCCAGACGCAGAAGTAAACACCCTTGGGAGTGTGCAATAATGACCACGCTTCGTTGATCATCGGCGTCGGCAGCCCAGAGGGCTTGTCTAAGCTGTTTCTCAAAAGCCTCCTGCGCCTGAATGCTGCTCTCGGTACGTTGGATGAGAACGTTTGACAAAGAGCCTCGACGCTCTCCACAACACTCGATGAAGTCCCATAGGATGCCATCGCTCCGGTTGTAAACGCCCGTGACTTCCCTTCTGAAGCTGTCGCGGATCTTGTCGCACGAGCGGCGAAACCAAAAAAATTCGTTGGCGATTCCGTTTATGAATAACCATTTCTCGTTCGGCGGGGACTTGGGCAGCTTCGAAACGTAGGTAGGCGGTAGAGCATTGCCGTTTTGGAAGTCGCTACATAGGGTAACATTCATAGGGATTCCGTCCAAGCAGTTTGGTAACACGCGGTTCCTACCCATTCTGAGAATCTTCGTTAGTGTTAAGATGACACGCTGCACCTGATAGGTGACGGCCTGTCTGTTCTCCGTCTGCCACATGTTAAGCTCATTGTATTGGTTTAGAGGGTCGTTCCCGGGTAATCCATTACCACTGGGTGCAATAGCGGCAGTGACATCCTGGGTATCTGGTATGACGTTTGCTGGCCTAACCAAGTCGTACAAGAACCGAAAGAAATCTCCCAAATTATTTAGAATGAAGCCTAGGGTGTCTTTGTTGATGCCGTTGGTGAAGATTCCGCTCCAGATGAAGGCCGCTCCGTTGAGGTTATGGGTTAAAGCCTCCACTGAATGATGTACCAAATCAAGTATCGCATCGACAACCGTAGCAGAGTCCGCATTAACAAATATGTTTACAGCAGTTCTTACGAATTTGCTGGCGGCGTTTGTGGTAAGTGCAGTACCCCCTACAGCAAAGGAAGAAACAGCTGCAGTCGTGGCCGCTAGACCCCGTTGTAGAACTTGCAGTGGCGCAGGCATAGTAGGCATAGTATGTAGGTTTCGTCGAGGTGAAAGCGAGCTGACAAGCTTATCTAGCGTTAATAAGCTGTAAAATATATTTAGGGACTTTTATAGTCCCAGAGGTCTAAAGTTTGATACGCTTCACGACAAGAAAGAAGGACGTACTGTTTACTTCTTCTTGTTCACATGCTGAGGCTATACTGACCTCACATGCTTCGTATTAAGCTAGTATCAGGTAATATTACAAGACTGTGTTGCATATCTAGTGTTAAGGTAGCTTCACATGCCACTGTTGAGCTGATATTGCATACGCCACTACTAAGATGGCAACACATACTGATGAGCTGACATCACATGTTTTGAGTTGATACTAAGTAGCAATAGAGAACTAACCTGGCATAAAGTATAATGAGCGAAAGGCCTAACGTCCCCCACTTAGTTCTCCCCCACCCCCCATTTTCCCCACCCTTTTACACTAAAAAGGCTGTTTTTAAGAGATTTATAGTAACTAAAGTAAATTAAGTAGAATAAAATAGAGAATACTAATAGCTATAATATAGCTTAAATAGTAAGTTTAGATTTTTTATACCTTAAAGTATAATATTAACTTATAGAAAGAGAATTAAAAAAGACAGATACTTAAAATAGAAGTGTTTATTAGTAGCGTACTAAGAATCCTTGATACTTAAAAAACTTAGGTTATAGCTTTAGTATTAAAATTAATAATCTAAAATAATTTATATAAAGCTTTTAGTTAGAATTACTTTATTATATTTAACAAAATAGTTATATTTTATCTTTAAAAACTATAATATTTATATATAAAGGTTTTATCAAGTAAAATTCATATAAGGATATCTTTAAAGTAATATAACTAATTTAGAAAAAGTTCTTTTAGGAGAGTGCTCTTAAGACTTTAAGTATATATATGTTTAAGATATTTTTAAGTATTTTTATTTTATAATACCATTTTATATTATAGGTTTCTTATATATATAATCTAGTATATTAAAAATTAATTCTTTATTATTATTACTTATATATACTTTAAATCTTATAACCTTATAATAAAGATTATATTACTGAAGAAATAAGTAAAGTAAAGTCTTTTCTTAATTTAATATAGAATTTCTAAAAACTACGTTTTTGGTGTAAAAGGGTGGGCGAAATGGGGGGCGAGAACTAGGTGGGGGACGTTATAAGCTATTGATTAGCTAGATTAGTAACGGTTTAAACTTGTGTGAGATAGGGAACGAACATAAACCTGTTGTCAACGTCACAATTCGTCAGGGATATAATCAATCCGGATAAGTTACAGAGTCCGTTCGCCTATTTTACTAGCACATGTCATCTCATCTACAAATTAGCTTGTCGAATTTTAGACCTGGTTCCATCAAGCGGCTGAACCCAACATATGGTTACACAGTGTAACTCAAAAGCACCATAACTAACATAAACAGGCATATCAAGTCGTTGTTTGGGTTCCCCTGTCTCAGCCAGCCATGCGGGCTGACAAGCTCACATAAGCCTACTTCCGAGCCTTAACACACAACTACACGCCGCCTGCAGGCCAAAACATCGACCCTCGTGCCTGCAGTTGAGAGGCAGCTATCTCTTGTACACGTTTTTGAGTCAATTCTTGGAGGATGTTCTGGGAGAATGTAGGGTACAACATGTCATATTCCACTCCGTAATCCCAGACAGTTCTAGTGGGTGAATACACCATCAGCAGATCTAAGACCTGCACGAGGCATTGAATATATCCATCATAAACATATGCAGTGCTGATGGGCCGATTACGCTCCCTGCTTTCCGCAGCGGATGCTTTAGAGCCCTCAGAACAGCCCCCAGAAGGTACGTTTTTATAACCCAGAAACACCCAATGTTGGATAGCTCAACATCTTCCGTCACATTAATAGAGAGCCAGGTCAGAGCTGGTAGTCTCATATAGTTTTCTCAATGCACCTAACACGGCGGCCAAGTTCTTGTCGTCGGTCTTCTTCGGTCCAGAAATGTTGGCAATTACGGATATCAGTACGGGATTCTTATCAGTGGCTTCGCAAATAGGATACGAGCCAGCAGGTCTCTAACCAATCCGAAGAGACAGAAGCGAGAGTGTGCTTCTTAGTGATGTATCACTTGAAATTTGATCTTAGCTGGACTGATCACTCATGCTTGATCTGGGTTATCCGCTTTAGCCCTGTCATTGTTCGCTCCCTTAAACTCGCGAAGATACCCATCGCATCATCCACAATGACGACCAAGACCAAAAGATTTTGAACCCAGATGTGTTTTATTCTTGAACGTCTTGATTTTGACCAAGAGGTCTTTAGTCTCCTTCAAGCCTGGCTTTTGGTGACAAATGAGTAGGTTGGGAGCAAGGCAATCTACAGCTTGTAAGCAGCCGATGTCCGATCAATCTGAGCTTTTCGCGAACTCTAAGCAAAGCAGGATCTCCTGAAATAGTAGTTACTCAACGTAAGAGAAAAAGCCAATTCTGCCATGACAGCAGAGAGGTCTAGCTCAATACTGACAGCAACATTCTTTCTACTCCTGCTACTATTACGTAGCAGAGCACACCGCATTCTCAACAGATACAATTGATGACCTTATGAGTCCCAGACTAAACATATGGTGCCATCGCAAGTATGCTGGGCGTTTAGATCACTCGCTTCATCATGCATCGCTATTACTTATTTCCTCTGCAGGTGCAATCACTATTTCACACGCCACCATTAGGGCTTTACGGAATCAATGATGAGCAATTGTTCTCCGCATTTGATGCCATACACTTTCAACCCGCGTCCTGAACTCAGAGAGCATCACGGCGCCTCATGAGAGACTCTAACCCTGAGGAAGAATTTAACTGTGTACACGTCGCTTCCGACCCTGTTGGGCACGCGCCGATTCGCCGGAAACCGTTTCCTCTAGATTCTAGAGCCGCACCCGAAGAGCATCCGCTATTTTGACATTCACCCTACCACCAAGCGAGCGTCGACGGTGAACCTGGAGACTCAAACCATAGCACTAGCAGTTGTAGGAACAAAAGTAGGAGCGACGGCCAGCAGCCTGCTTCAACGAGCAAAGCCGGTCCTATACCGACGGTGCATGTATGCCATGGTGCTGGCGTGGACGACTGTGGAAACAAATATGTCTTCTAGAAGGAGAAGAACCGAAGCCGTTTACGCCGCCAAACATATCTACAACCGGCTTTTATAAATCTCGGCGTGGGCTGTAATTATCGCTGTTGTAAACTTCAGCTTCGAGTAACTGTACTGGTTTCTGAGGATAGGCCTCTATCCAAGGATAACCCCAATCGAAAGGCCGATCTTTTCAGTTACTAAACGGGTTTGCAATCTAGATTCACCAGCTGCTCATCGTGGCGTTCTTGTCTTCCATTGCAGTAACGATAGTTCGCCGCCGACTTCTAGGTAAGGTTGGCCTATTAGACTTTCTTACAGGAGGATACCGCATTAGTGACCTTCATTATTTCATATCGTTCCATTTCTCAAGCGAGGACTCAATGCCCTAGCGAACCTGGGAAGTTTTGCTGACTCCGTATTGTTTCGCACAGCTGCCTCTACCATTGTTGAGCTGGCCTCTGCCTTCCTTGGCTCTAACTGCAGGATGGTTTCCGGAAGATCACGACGACGCATTCCAAGGCGTCCAGATGTAGATATGTTATAGAGTGACCAACAACATGGTTTGGCTGAAGCATTTGGCACACGAACTTTGAGTATTTCATGAAGAATGCCTGCTTGGTGAGTGTATTCGCACAAATAACTGCCTAGCTTTCGGCTATTCGGAAGTATGGAACTGAGTTGCAAGCTTTAGTGCAAGCAATGTAGAGAACAACCGCGCGTTCTAGTTTCCGTTGACATATTTAAGGCGCTGCATGGTGCACACTGAAGCCAGGGGCTGGCAATCAACAGTGCTGTCTACTACCCCATCCGATACATCCGATATCTTGGTTGAGCTCTCAAATACATCGAACATGAACGATCCAGCGCGTATACAAGAGGGTAAAACTTCTCACGATGAAGGAGTATGCGACTTTTTCAATAGAGGCTCTTAACTGCGTCGGCATCTTGGGCTGTCAGAAACTTAGACCCTTCAGAGCTTGGAGAGACTTCTTGGAACGACTCTAGAAATGAGTTTGTTCAACTAATTGCTGGCTACGATACCGACAAAACATTAGCGTTGGTAGTCCTAGTTCCTGGTTCTTTTCAGAATACAGAGAGAACGTCTATTTCAAATATCCACGCCCCCTGATAAAAGTAATGCCGCTCGTCGAAACCGATGCTGGGGTGCTCACGAGTGATCTGCATAGACGTTCCAGGTCGCCCTTGTTCGTTACTTCATTTTGGTCAACAAATCCAACTAGAAGGACAGGAACATAATAGAGACGCAGAAACCTGAAGCTTTCTGTCTATTATTAGCGGGCTGAAGACGAAAGAACATGGGTTTAGTGTTTTCCCTCCTCATCTTTAACGAATAACCTATCCTCCTCTGATTGCCTATGCCGTGTCTAAACACTTACTTGCTTCTTCTAAAAAGGTAGAAGTATCCCTATAGTTTGGAAGAGAACATGCAAGGGAGCAAGCAAGGTCCACAGACTGTTAAGTCATGGTTCAGTTGAAGAACTGTCTCAGGACGACTTTCCTAAATGTACGATGCCACTCCAGCCGAGCAACACGCGTCATAGCTTCCACTCAAACCCCACTTTACTCTATTATTCCTGAAGCGCTGAAGAGATTATGTTGTGATAGGCTATGGCCAAGAAATATATTCAAGAAGGTCGTCAAATCCTTATCAAGGTCAGGCAATGCCGTCTTGCGACAATTTGTCTCGTCAACATTAGCTAGAAGTCATTGACAGCCTGAGGGCAATGGCATTGGTATTCCTAGAGCAATCAAACATGGCATAGCTCATCAAATATCCCTTCCGTGCACATATAAGAGGGTTATGCTTGCTTGCCTTCGACAAGCCATGATAGGAGAAGATCTCTAACCCAGGTGCTATCCCTTTAAAAGAAAAGGAAAAAAGGAATAAAGCACTTACTCTATCATACCGAAGTCAATTTCAGGCCTAGCCTTCTCAGAACATACCTGATGTTCCAGAAGTACACGCGTTAAAGGAGGGGTTGAGAGGGGAAACCTCCGCTGGAAGCTAAAGTATAAGGGCAAGCCAGCCAATCTGAGACGGAACTTCTGGTCTCCCTGACCTTGTACTGTATCCATTCGGTTTTTTGGTCCAACGTCGACGTTCTCCTCCAACCTTACTACCTCGCGTCTTCTAATCCTCGGAACCACCCTCCTACAATCCCGGTGACTGACGAGGTAAGATTAAGTTCGACACATCACTACACACCGATTCAAAATGTCTCACGAAAGTCAAAGCAGGAGGGCAAGGGACGAAAGGTGAACCGGAGCTGGAGTCTGCCTAGACTGCCCTACTCCTGCCACCCGATAGCAACGTGCCTGGCCATTCCTTGAAGACGAAGCAAACCGTGATCGGGGCCACCAGAAAACTTACTACGGCCCTTCGGACTCGAAATCCGACCAGCCCTATTCCTGCTAACCGAAAAGTATCATAAATGCCGGTCTGCCTCTACTACGGTAGACTGCATGCTCAACAGGTGGGTGGGAAATGTTATCTTAGTTAGGGTAGTCCCTGACCATTGAGAAAGGCGTACGCTCCTGGTCTAGATCAAACTAGGTACTGTCCGGGAGGTGATAAATAAGACATAACGCCCGGAGCCGGCAACTCAGTTAAATCTAGACCTAAAACCTCATGGCACAAGGAAGCTATATAATGCGAAATCAAGATGGCTACTTGCAACTAACACCACGTGGAAAAGTCGTTCCCCGCCTGAACGGCCCTACAGTATCTATGAAAAACACAGTTTCGTCCTCGTCTCGCTAAAACTTAGTTGGTCCTTTTAGTCTTGGACGATCCCGATCAAGTTGGTACGCAGTGGTTACTAGAGTTCTCGGTTTTTGAAGCTGAGATCCCCACCTCGCTAATCAAACACGTGGTGCTGCCCAACTGACTTTTCTGTCTTCATGCAGGCATCGTAACCTGCCAATCAAGTGACGCCCTCTTCGGGGTGTCATGAATAAGGCAAGTATGCTGCCGGACCTAAGCTGTACAGGCTCCAAAAGAAAAAGAAAAAAGCATAGATTTGGGTTGTGTCGTTAGTTACGCTCAAGGCAATGATGCATATGATTGTCGTACAGTGAGAAAAGCCGGAGACAAAACGAAGGCGAGGGCCTTAAGCAGAGGTCTCTTATCTTCTTAACAGTCTATCACCCTGAAATCGGTTTATCCTGAGCTAAGGCAAAAGGTTTCCTCCTTCCGGCCTTAGCAACTTGGTTATAACCAGTCCCTGGAAACAATCTCAACAGCCGCAATAATCTTATACCTCTTCCTTTGAAAGAGCCTTGATGCGGGTTTAGAAGGCGCACAAGTGGCACCTCAACTAACACTTCCCACGTTGAGAAACCAAATATAAGAACGGATATAGGGTTCAAGACACTTTCACCAAACCATTCGATCTTTCGTCGAACGGACGCATGGACATCGACTAAGCCAGTTCCTGAGCCTGATACTGCCCACTTCCATTAATTGCCACGCGGAAACATTTGTGTCTTATCTCACATGGTCAAGTTCATCCTAAAAATTCAGTTCTGCTTCAATCCACAAGATCCTTACATACTCTTTCCACAAGCCTCAGTGTGGTCAGTATGATACTCATGATGTTCGCTCTTGTTCTAAATGATCATTCAAGCTTTGCCATGTTGTTCTCTAGTACCCCTACTACAACTCACTCATTCCTGTAATTCTCCTAGTCGCCTCTCTGAAGGCATCATACTAGTTACCTGCATGCGATGAGAGCCCAAGGCGCCCCAACTCTGGCTTTTCTGTGGCTTTACTTTGTTCCACCGGTACTGCAAACTCGATGTTTGGAGACTTAGCAAACGGGCTAATCAGCCCTCTCGTATACCTGTCCACGTCGCATAATCGTCCTGGGTGCCGCAGTCCAGCCTCAATTGCCTCGTCCTCAGTAGTCACATGATGTCTCCTGATATGACGATTCCCCAGATCCACTTCCTCTGGCTGCATCAAGCTTGGGAGCTGCCTAGTGCTCTCAATGTCGATCTCACGCGTGACGATAATAATGTTGTGCCAAGTCTTCGCAACCACGGGCCAGAAGACTGGAATCGATGCTAGAGCCAGGGAGAGCCGGTTTTCTGTCTCGCCTAGGAGAATGATGGTCGGGAAAGCCCTCGTGGGATCGGGAGTTCTATCCGATGTCGCCTTGTTGGCTACTATCCGCCATGCAGCGATAATATTGATTCTGGGTATTTAGTGAATCGGTTAGTGTTTACAACGCTACTGCCAGGAGATGAAGGTTATATCAATGTTCATACAATACTCCGATGCAGAACAAGACAAGCAGCCCAATCTTTGTTGGACGAACACTCTCCTTGCTGAAGAGTAGAGGAATAGGTAATAAAAGAATCAAGAGGTCCAGGGCCATGTTCGATCCATTGGAGGCAACAACGATGTAATAGACCTCTTTTGGGTTAGTAGAGCCATATCCGTAGCAATGCGACTCCGACCCGAGGGTATAAAACTGGTATGCCGGGAAGCAAGGAAACCAGGCCATAAAAGAAAAAACAAAGCCCCAAAGGGAAACAATGATAATCAAGCCCATTGACACAATCCTTAGACGCGGCATGCGATCTCGGAATACTCTCAGATATTGTAAGAGCATTGACAGTTTCACTAGAGCATTTGACATTGAAAATGACGCGTTGGAAATGTAGAAAAGCTGTGTCTAGCATTAGCTTGGTGCCCAGCAGCAATGGGACTTGAAACATGGGAAATCCTACCAAGAAGAACATCTTCCTATCACTATCGGGGACTTCTCTTAGATTGTGACCCATGCCGTGGTTAGTAGCTAGCCCAGTATTAGTCACATTGTCCGCGTACATTTCAGATACTAGGTATGGGAGCGTATTCACTTAGACAAAGTCCTATTGCGCTCGTTGAGCCTGCAAACTTTTGGTGCAAAGTCAGCTTTCATCCTCAAATACTGGCAGAGTGTGGTCCTTCACCAGCGCAGTCACGACCACAAGGTCGTCCCATCCAGGTGACCGTATAATGTGGACTCTTGTGTATATTCGCAGACCAACGCAGAACCAGGATAAGACCTGTGGACGATGATCAATGACGACCCAAAATCATTCAATCGAAAGAGTAATCGCACCAAAAACGAAGCTATTACGGCTATAATTGTACTTTTGCGGTTCACCAGCGGCAACCCTTCGTCAGTGTAGTGGTATGAGAAATCCCCCACACTACTAAGGTTGCCGAACATTGTCGTATGAGGCGCAGCCGGACGAGTGGCATTCGCTTAAGATTTGGACATATTTTAGCCAGGTATCAGCCAAGCTGCTTCGGAATAATAAAAGACTTACTATGTGACGTATTTAGTCATGAAGTGGCAGCGTAACTTCCATCAAGGATTTATGAATCTAGAGGATACATGTATGTGTTCTGTCAAGCGTTTGGTTCGAAATAAAAGAACAGAGGTTTCATTTGACCGCGTTTTCCTTACTCCGAATCCTTTTCTTCCCCCTCCGTCTCAACTGAAGTAAATTCTCTGACTCGCCAAGTAGCGATGCTTGCATAGTGCCACACCCTGATAAAGTATATTTGGTGGAGAGCTACGAGATGCGATTCAGAATCTTAAGGCATTGACAAATGCAATAGTACCCGGACGGAATGAAAAAGCTAATTTCACGGAGTGCTCCACAAGTTGGACGCTTGGTCATGTTGGCGGCGGACTCAAATTGGTCGATTTTGACTTTCGACAGGCCTCGTCTGAAGTGGGATGGATAATTACATTATTGCACGTAGCTTTAGATAACGTTTGTTCGTACGGAAGGTGAGTACAGCAGCAGTACCTCATGGTGTCTTTTACCTTATATAACGAGCTAGAGCACACAGCTATAGGTAGGAGAGATTGTGTAAAGAGTGACTTGATTCTAAAAGAAGGTTTCCTATAAGTAACGTACGTATAAATAGGTACTTAGTAAGTATATTATAAGAATAACCTATCCCTATACTAGTCTAGTGTATTTAATAAACGTTAACTACTTTATAATATAACCTTAACTACCTTAAAGTAGTTCTTAACTATAAATCTATTAATTAAAACCCCTTATAGACCGTTAAATAATATAATTTATATACTTTATTTAAAGATAATAAAGGAAATTACTATTAAATAAGTATATTAAAGTATATTATTACTTATTCTTAGTATAATAGCGTAGAGGTTAGGGCACTTTTAACTTATAAGTACCCTTAAAAGAGTAACTNAAGTATATATAGGTTATAAGAATAAGTAGGGTAAAGGCTTATAAGTAAAGATAGAATATAGTTAGATTAGTTAGTAGTTACTTACTTAGAGAAGGAATTCTTCTTAAAGAAGAATAAGGCCCTTATATAGGCCCCTAAAAGCCTTACTAGAACATTCTTAGGCTTATAAATACACTAACTCCTACTTATAAATCTATAGCTAGATAAGTATAACCTAAAACATAAAGTTAATTGTAGG
>MPGH01000114.1:0-73945 GCA_001937105.1 Colletotrichum chlorophyti | reverse complement strand
TTTTAGGGATTTATAAAGCCNTCCCTATATTGATCTAAGAAGGAGTAGGAATAATAGGAAATAGTTAGAATTACTAAAGAATTCCAACACCTTTTAATAATAAAGGGTCTACTAATAAAAGCTAAGGTTTAATACTAACTAAATCTTATTAAGGTACTATATTAGCCTTATTAGTATAATTAAGGTATTTACGCTTATATAGTAATTAATTATATAAGTTAATAAGGTAGGTTAATATAAGGTTAACTAGTTTATAAAGAGTTAGTAAAAAGATATCTTAAGATAAACTATAAAGCTTATTATAAGGTACTAAAAGGGATGTTATAAAGTTAATCACTAAAGAACTATAGAAGCTATTAAAGTATAAGTACCCTTTATATCTATATACTTAGTAGATTATTATTTATAACTATAATCTTTAGTATTAGGTTATTCTTATAGCTTAGTAATCCTTAGTATAGGATTACTATTAGATTATAATGATCTAAAATGATCTATTATATAACTTACTTCTATAGTTCTTCTATAGGTGTCCCTAATAGCGTTCCCCTTATGTCTAACTCGTTGGTGTCTTAGTACTTTCCCCTGTTCTCCTGTACTAACATCGCTAAGCCAATCTTAGGTTGTAACAATAAGAGGTCTAAGAAGAGGAGAAAGGTGAGGACCAGCCTTAATTTAAAGTTTACTAACATTAAAGCTATATAGAAGGCCTAAAAAGAACCTAGTAACGTTAAAATTACTTTAGATAAATCTAATAGGTCTAAAAGCCTTAGTAATAAGGAAGACTGTATAGTAGTGGTAGTAGGTAGTAGTTAAATAATTAACTAAAAGTGTTAGCCACCTTAAGATACTATCGTTTTTAGTATGCTGAAATGTGGGGTATAACGAAAAGTATAGGACCAACGTTAGTTACTGTTGCGAATTTGGCTTTCTTATATTTCTTTTCAATACTATCAATCAAACAATTCAAATTGAATGATTACTAAGGTATAGCGAAGCAACATATCAGTATCCCCCACTGTGTCTTCCTTAACCAGCGTTAGAGCTATAGCTTTTAGCCCTGACAAACTGTTGAATTATAAGGTTGAATTAATGTATTGCGTATGGGATCCTTGTTGCTATGATCCCTTATTGTGTTATGCTTCTGTGTATCTAATTGCCTTATGCCTAGCCACCTTAGCCGTGGCCTTAAGCTTGTGGTGGTCCCATTACTAAGCGTGTACGTGCCTGAGGCCTACATCTGACTAATAATCCTTGGCTACCAGGCCTGCCAGATTGCCCTGCTATTCTGACACAAACTCCTTGCAAATATCCTCATGCAGCTTTCCGTACAGCCGCACCCGCAAGTCTAAGATTATCTCTACGAATCGCATACGTCCTTGATAACTAGGGCATCTAAATCCGTCAACCAATTGGACACTTTTAAACGCAACCGTGATGCCACCTCTTCAAACTGGGCAGGCTGACGTCCGCAATGGGAAGCCGCTTGTAGAGGCTATCCAAAGTCTTGGCCATTCTTTCTTGTTCATCTCCTGCAACTAATCATGTCTAGCAGCTGCTAAATGACTGTCAAAGTCATGCCAGTCGTTTACAAATCATTATTAAACTCCGTATGGCCGAGAAGACTTTATCACGACCCGCGTCGATTTTGTTAGTGCCTTTAATCGCGTTGCGTATTGCATCACTGGCGGTCGTTTCGATACAAAGGCCCCCATTAGGCGAAGCACGTTGCAAAGGCAACTCTGCATCGGCGATGTTGGTACAAGGGAAGCGTCTTACCTCGGCAAATAGATCGAATCCTGAAGATGAGATAATCCGCTTGCTCTCTAAAGACATGTAACGAGGCCAGAAAACGGGCTCAAACATCCTCGCACCAGGTGCACTTGGGCTGATTACCGTAGCCAAGTGGGCATACGGTTGATCCGGAATACCCCGCCGTTACTGGCATTATACTAGACCAAGACGAAGGTAATCATCTGCCGTGGACGCCATCAGAGTTCATATATTGCTGTAGGGTCAACTTCAGATTGACCCTACGGTGTAAACTGAACACGGCGCATATGCATGCTGCTACTCCGTTACGTTGGATTAGCGCCTTGAGTGAGTACTCAAACTCGCGGCTTTTCAACTATAAGATAAAGGCAGTGTGGAATTGACAGTACTAGAGCACCAAGCGAATATAATAATCCTGAACTTACTGCCTACTTTGTTATACTGTCTTGGATTTCTAGAATCATTTTTATGCGGTATGCCTTATAAATTAAGTTATCAAAACTCACATCATAGACTGGCTTCTGAGTTCCTTATAGACTAACTGATAAAGATGCGACAAAGGAACCACTAAAGCGTCGTATGAAGCCTGCAGCTATTCGCATTACCGGCACGGCAGTTGATATGGGTAGCACTGAGAAACCCTGCCCTTTATTATCGATTGCTGACGTGACTTCGTTGTCATGAACCGAGAGTCTCGCATTTATCCCTGTATCTCTCTTCACATGTCCTTCTTTCTTCATGAAGTCCTGTTGATCATCCGAATTCCCTGAGACGAAGATGCGTACGCAGTTAAGCTTTCATTTGTTGAAAGTGTTTCGCACGTTTTTTCGGCATGTGGATTTCGGACCGTAAGGAACAAGCACGAGCTTCTTTGCTTGAGACCCCCGCCTTGGCTTTCAGAATGGAAGAGGAAAAGAACAAGAGCAAGGAGGCCACACCGTCCTCCATTAACTATATTCTTAGGGATTGGATTGTGTTTTTCTTTTGCTCGGGCCTACAGATACTCAGATATAGCCCTGAATCTACTACTACTTACTTTGGCAAAAAGCCTGTTTGGCGCCAACGAACATATGTGTAATTCTGAAAGACGTTTAAGCCCTTTCTGCCAATGTAGGGTACAACGGCGTAGCTTCAACTACTGTCTTTGGACAGTGGCCATTTGAGCAACAGTCGAACTGGTCATTATTTCCTTCCTTGTGTATTGTATCTTGGCTGCACATTTGCAGCTCGGAGTAACTTTGATAGCATCGATCAAGTCTCCACCCAGACTAAAGAACGTTTGATGGACCGAGACTTAAGCTGGTCTTACTACTACGCAAGCTGCAGTAACGGCTGCAACCTAATTAGGAAGTCATATCAGGTCAAAACTCGTACCTACCTAGCTATTGTTTATAAGGTTTGTGCTTTGAAAATCCTTTTTAGTCGCAAGTTTATTAATCAATAGATCACTAATCACAAAGGTTATTAATCTTGGGTGAAATATGGATTACTTATCTCACAGTAAGAACCATATGTCATCCACTGTTGCTTGTAATGTCTTGATAACTTTTGTTCTAGAATAGAAACCATATATCCATATAAGAGCGCATATGTCCACTACACATCCAAGAACGAGAACGAGCATAGCATCCCAGCACCCCGTTGCGGCTATTAACCACGTTTACTTCATCGAACATTTGAGTTCAATCTCCAGCTGACTTTACTTGACACCATTCCTCTACCAAAAACGCTTTACCCGATCAAGTCTTCATCAACCATGTCTTCTCGCCGCATTTTCGTCATCGGTGCTACTGGTGCACAGGGAATACCTGTGTGTCGCGGCCTTACCAAAGACGGCGGCTACAGCCTGCGCGTATTGACGCGTGACAGTACATCAGCGCGAGCACTTGAAATTGCCAAGCTCGGAGACGTCGAATTCATCGAGGGAACCTTTGCGAACGAAAGTGATCTTCGGAAAGGTTTCAATGGATGCTGGGGGGCTTTTATCAACATCGACGGATTTAATTGCGGCGAAAAGACAGAAACCTACTGGACCATCCGCGCATATGAGCTCGCAGTGGAGATCGGTATCAAATTCTTCGTTTTCGGAAACCTAGACTATGTTTACAAGAAGAGTGGCTATGACCCGAAATTCCGAGTCGGACATTATGATGGCAAGGGACGCCTAGCGGAGTGGATGCTACAGCAGAGGAATGGCAATAGCATGGGCGTTGCAATCTTCACGACCGGGCCATATATCGAGATGACGATATCACAAAAGACCATCATGACTCCGCGTGTTGAGGAGGGGGTCGTCACTTGGGCAGCTCCGCTTGGCAAGGGAGCAGTTGCACATGTCTCTCTCGACGACTGTGAATACTACGTCCGTTGGTTGTTTGATCACGCTGATGAATCTGATGGGATGGACCTCGAAGTCGCCATTGACCATATTCATTACGACGACTTAGCCGCTGCTTTCGAAAAGGCAACAGGAAACCCTGCTCGGTTCATCAATGTCACATACGATATGTACTTCGATAATTTGCCAATTCCTGATAACATACCGGCCGCTTATAATGCCGACCCGAATGACCCAGCGACAATGAGTTTCAGAGACAATTTCTCGGGCTTCTGGACAATGTGGGCCAACTCCGGAGGCAACAAAGGAACCATCAGGCGAGACTACGCTTTGTTGGACAAGATTCATCCAAAGAGGATTAAAACGGCTGAGGAATTCTTTAGGAGGGAGGATGAGAAATACCGGGCTGCTGGTCGAGGAGGTCTCTTCGAAGTTATTCAGAACAGCAGCTTGAACATTTTGAAACTGGGCGAGGACAACAGAACGGGAAAGCTCTAATTCATCGATGATAATTGCCGAATGATTTCGGATAAAAAACTATATTTATTAGCCCTATCACTATCTTTACTAAATCCCTGCCCTGCTTCAGGAATTCTTAAAATCTTTAAGATAGCTCGGTAGGTTTTACTGATATGATTTATTATCTGACTCGTTAGGTGGGCTGCAATTTCAGCATACAATGAAACACTTTATCGAGTGGTCTACTGAGTCAAAACACCGGCTCCTCGGCACCTAGTTACAAGCACCTTGGCAACAGCTTCGACACACCTGAACCCTTGTTCCGGTGGGATGCTCCGTATTTTTAGTCACAAGATGTACCTTCCTTTTTTTTCCCGATAGACCGGAAATCGGCACACAGCTCTAATAATTCTATCTACCTTAAGTAAGCAAAATGCCTGTGCAATGTTCCATTCCTATGAACTACAAATGGGGTTTGATAAGCCGGTAAATCGGCCGACTTTCTTTTGACGTATATAATGGTACCAGTTGAGTTACTTTGCTTCATTATCATAAGTTCATAGTGTCAATAACTAAGTAGATCCCTGTACAATGTACTGTCGTAAGTCTGTAAAGAGCCTGGCGTTATTGTAGTCTTTGAGTCAGGTTGCGATAGGATATTTTATTCTACTCGCTGTTCTAGAACGTTGACATCGGTCCAGAATAAGGCTTTTCCTCCTAAAAATGCCTCCTACGCTGCTTGTAAACAATATAAATTACCTGTTACATGACTAGTAGCGTCCTGTTCAGAGGTATAACATATACACAATGTGTAGAGCTAAAAGGTGTATTGGAAAAATCTTAACTTCGCTTGCTTAGGTACTAAAGAGGGACTTAGCTCTTTTCGTTCAAGCAGCGCTTATTTGGCATACATATATCTCATCTACTTTAAATATTTTTTTGACTACCAGGGAAGCTGTATTAAATGTGACTGCTTGTTTCTTTGATATCAGATTCACCTCTTCCACTACGAAGTTTAAAGACCCAGAGATTCCCACGTTTTTCCCTCTCCTTTTCCACTTCTATTGCTTATGACTTCTCAGTAATATTCTCTATTAAGTCTCAAACCGTATATCACCATGCAGGTTACCTTGATACTTGTTGCCGCCATGTCGTAAGTGGCTTTCCTATTTTACTATACACTCTAAGATGGAGCTAAGCTATTCTCTAGTGCGCTATCTACGCCGGTCCTTGGAAACCCGCACACAACGTGCACTTGCCAGGATTACGTAGGACTTATTAAGTGGAACCACCGGAAAATCAACGCTGCAAGTACGCAAAAGGCTTGTATCGCCTATCAAGCCTCTACTGGCAGCGGTTGGGATAAGTGCTCTGACTGTAAGCATATCTCACTGAGCACACTTACTACAGTAAACAGAATGAACTGATTTTTTTACCAGGTGTATACTCCAACGAATGGTGTCATTCTGCTAGTAACTCTATGGGAGGCGATCAATGGTTGTCAGCTTGCAAAGCTGCAGGTAGTCATGCATCGGCTTGCAACTAAGTACTAAGTTAGTACGAGAGTCAGTTAGATCATCTTGCGAAAGAGGGTAGCGCGTAAGTTGCACAAGTAGAAGCACCTAGGTATCAAGGGTTACATTTAATAGAACATGTTTGAAGATATTCGCAATTATTGACGTTATAAATAACGATGGTGTTTTAGTAGACTAAACAAAAATAACACAACTTATAAATACTTAAGATATGGTGTTACACAGAACCCAAATTCTTGACGTAGGTATTCTGTGGGTTTTGCATGAGTTTAGAAGACTTTCTGCTGGATATGGCCGGGGAACATTTTGTTTCACAATTTTCAACTTGCAAAGGCTCTCAGCTCCGTTCTCTAACGCATATAAGACTCCATTTGATCCTCTCAAGAAATCAGAAGACTGCGGCAATCCTCGCCCAAGGGTTTGTATGTCAATTTGATATGGACAGCAAGCACCATACAGAAAGTCCACCATGGATCGCGATGCAAGTATTGCACCATACTTGGTTGTAACTGAAACGTAGCTTTGAGATGTTTGTCAGCCGTGAGACTCGCTGCACGGACCTTGGCGTTGCGACGTCAGCCCTTGAATATTCTCCCGAGCTAGCGGTGTAATCAGGATCGTCTTATATCATATTGAATCCAACGAAAGAAATTCCTGATCGCGGAACTGGTTGCCGAGCACAACTTCAAAGCAAAGGCCAGCATCTTGGTTTAGAAAATCTACGCTAGCCACTGACGAGTCTCTGAAGTGAGGATTATATAGCTCATGAGGAACAAAACGACGGGGCCTCAATCCATATGCCATGGTTGCAGCATCCCATATAGGAATGGCGGCATCGATGAGTCGAAGGCAAGCCGTCGAATACATGGCCATGACGGAAGTGGTAGCCAAGCAGGTGAAGAAACATTCAGCAAAACGCCTTGATATCGGCCCCGACGTAAAGAAGAAAGATGAATTGTTTTAAGTGTAAAGAAATGTAGAGGCGTTCTTTTTAACTTATGCAACGTAGATGGCGGCAGTGGCGTAAACTTCCTCGACAATATGATTTCTTCAGATGACGCCTAGCCCTCGCGACTGCTCTTTCCCTTGTTCTTCTTCAAAATTCTTTAAGGCTTCAAAATCTGCTCAGGACTTTGGAATGATTTGAACCTGAGTTGTTGTCGAGTTGACGGGGTTTGTTTTGTCGAGTGGTTTTACTCCTGCAGACAGCCTGGGTGTTTGTGAGCAAACGCGTTGGTTGGCGTCCTAAAATTGAGTGGCCACTGTTCAGAACCTGGAAAAGAAAACAGAAACTGCGTCAGGCACGGCGAATCTAAGGCGCACAATGCCTATGCGTTGTTTACGGCGTTGTAACACAGCTTGCAGAGAGAGCCCTGTATCGGTAACAAACCTCATGTGGACATGCTCTCACGAAGGTATTGGTGACGTTTTATGCAAATAAACCGTCATTCCTTCAATCTTGGTTGACTATCGCCTTTCATTCTATGGTCTGAATGACACGGCTTCCTTCCATATGAAGGATTGATTATCGTTAATACCACTAAAGGCATGGCATCTTTCGTTTCAAACTCGAAGGTTTAGGGCCATTTCACACAGATTATCTCCAAATCTCCGCCCTTGCGACCATCTTCTGCACTCCTCCATTGCTTAATAATGACGGTTGGCAGGTTCGGTCGTGCTTTGTCTCCGCCAATTCAGGTTAGTAAGGCGAACTTATTACATGGTCTTGAAGATTTAATCTGACTAGTCGAACTCTTGATTAGTGATATTTCCGACTCAGCTATTCACATTAATGGGCCTGATCGCACTTTCCAAGAACTTTCTGCGGAAGCTTCAAGAGGCATGTTTCAGCATCGTCATTCAATACAATAGCCGTATCTGTTGAGTGTGATCGGGTTTGAGAGTCTGGGAGCCATCTTTTAGCGGTCGTTAACCGTTGCTGCTGTCTCCCCTTTCCGCACTTTTTTTTTTTCTTCACGCAAAGATAACTGAGGATGAGCACCACGGCGATCCATGCCACGCAGAGGCGCGTCTCTTGTGAGGAATGCAGAAGACATAAGTCGAAGTGTCGACGTCTGCAAGCAACTGATCAAAGGTGCTCGCGATGCATAGTGCTCCAGATAAATTGCGCCCCTGGACAGCAGAAGAAGATTGGAAGACCACGGCGAGCGGCCAACCCTTGGAAGGAGCCTCTGAAGGACCACGACAATTTGGATTCCACCTCAAAAGACAACGAACCCGTACCAACGGAGTCCGCTCACCGAAGTCCTCCTCTGTCGAAACACGGTGGTTCGTTTCGGCAATTCGCAGGTTTTGATAAAGCTGCTTTGAGCAGCAAAACCTCCTCGGAAACCTCTGCAATGCCGACCACCACCTGGACAGAAACAGGTCCAAACCTAGGCATAACAAAGCCGAAGAAACTAGACATGGAATATCTCTATGCAGACCTTATTTCTCGGAATACTCTAAACGCAGAGGACAAGCAGGCGTATCCTTCAATCGTCAATTTGCCCATGGAAATTGGAAACCGCGGCTTGTTTTCGCATTGTACGTCTACAACGAACTCGTTCCCCAGCGGCGGCAGCAGTATCATGGACTCTCCATCAACAAACGCGCTATCATATTGGACAGCCCAAAATGCAGCTCATGTCATAACAGAGTCAGACGCCCTTGCCAGACTTTCTCAGATCAACCTTGACCTTCACCTTCGCGTAACTGCAGCGGAGATGAACCAAAAGATGATCAACCTGAACTCCCTCATTCACCAACAAGGGCCTTTGTTTCTTCAAAACTCAACGTTGGCCGAGTTCTTATTGAAAACGAGTCGGGATTTTCTGATGACTTTGGCAAGTCTGAGGGTGAATCGCGCAACTGAACACTCAGCGATATCTTTTCCTGGTGTGTCAGCATTACAAACCCCCTCGGAAAGTCCTTTTCCCCAGTCTCATTTGCCTGCCCTCTCCAAATCATTGTCGGCACCGGTCACTCTGGCTGTTGCGAGTATTTTGACCCAACTTCTCACCCTCCTGGAGCTGACCTCTACGCACCTTATTCCACGCATCAAGCGGCTACAGTCCGAACCAATTGCACCCGTTCCAGACCTCACGTACGGAGGCATGACCTTTTTTGAACCATGTACTCAGGGTAAAATCTTTTGTGAAATTTTCATACTTTCGCTGAAGAGGATGGAGTTAGTCCTAGGCATCAGAGGGCTGCCGGAAACTGGTCTGCTGACGGCCAGACAGAAGGAGATGGTCTTGGGCGAGTTAGCCGGGGATCTTGGTGTTGGTCCGGGTTATGGTTTTTTACGGCTAGTAAATATTAAGAAGTCCTTCCATGTCGCGATCACGGTTTTCAACCAGGCTGGTTGTGCTTAGGAGTGTTTGATGGGGTTAGTCTTTGGAAGCCGTATAACAGCCGTTGTAAATACTCTGTTTAGTTATGGCAAGAGAATTCAAGAGGTTGAGAATCTGTTACTTAAATAGCTTTTGGATAAGTTTTCTGACTAAATCAGTGATATGTTACCATTGGTCTCTCTCATTATCTGTTCAGGTATGTTGCCTGTGCTTTACAACGTGTAGGACTTCAGTTTAACTAGAATATGCTCCATACATATGCAACACACTTAGGAAATTTGTCTTCTCATATTTTCTGTTTATCTTCTTCTCCCAATCTCGATGGCCAAGACACCACTTCAAGATTGTTGCATGACCAAGTGATTGCTACATGATGTAGCCCACTCTTGGCTCCCGGCAATAACGTCATACACCTCATGACATCATCGCAGGTGCGTGTTTAAATATATATTGCTTCAAAAATTTAACGCTTTTCCTCTTTACAAAAGTTTCAGTCTATATTTTCTTTTTCTTGCATCAATAGCTTCTTCAATCAGTTGCTCATCATGGCTTCACAAGGCGCCAAGTCCGTCATCTCCAATGACATGCAGGAGCTCACACAAGGCAAGGAGGATGTCTCCAACCAGATCCGCGGTCATAAGGCCGCTCTCTCAAACCCGAGTCTGTCCATATCAGGGAACACTGAGACAAGATTCCTTCGCTAACACTTATTTAGATACCAGTGAAGATGCCAAGGAGAACAGCAGGCGGGCTATCGAGGAGCTTGGCGGAGAGCAGGGCATGATAACTACGGGTGATAATGTTCGAAGCAAGAACGCAGCGGAGAAACTGAGCGGAAGTCGTGTCACAACTTCGTAAGGATTTGGTTTTATTTTCAAAGCAACTCTTATGATTTTTACTTTATAAATGCCATTATTTTTAATTAGTCATGGTGCAAATCGAATGGGTCAGTTCGCTTCCTGTGCTATTCGACAAGTTGCCGTACAGTTGGATTCAACTCGTCATACTCTAACTACTGTTAATAACGATCTCTAGCACAGGAGCAGAGCCATATGTCCAAGTAGTCCATTAATTTCAATTTGTGGCAATATAAAATGTTAAGAAAGCCGAAGTAGCTTTGACGGGAGTTTTGCGCCTCATGCCAAGCGGAAGGAGCCCGGAGTTTGGCCAGGGCTCTGTCTGATGTAGGCTGTCCTCGAAGACCATAGAACTACTTATCAATTAGAAACAAGTGATTCATAAATAGCTGAACAAGCGGCTCACGGAAAGAAGAATCGAAGCCTTGCGCGGGATCAAGCCTCAATCTACAGAAAGTTATATTGGTAAATCAATATCGATTCACTAATCCAGCCGCATACCATCATCTTCGTCTTTGCCCTCCCACAAGATCTTTCCCTTTATAACAGCTCGGACATTCGCTACCGCAACCGCCAACCATGCAATAGCAAGTAGTAGAGTCATTGCGCTTGTCACGCCTTTGATCCCATCGCTCTGTAACGCATTTCCGATATTGATCGCCGCCAAGCACAGCCCAGCATTCGGAAAGATGAACGCCCACCAGTTCAGTGTAAACCCCATATTCTCCCTCTTGCTCAGAGTGGCGGCTAGCACAGCTAGTGCAGAGAGAGCAAAGAACCAGAATGCCACCAGAATCAAGAAAATGGCTGACATGACGGATACCACCTTAATCACATCCCCAACTGGCAATGTGTTGACAGACAAGAAGCCTTCCGGGATAAGACTTGGCGCCATGTTCCCTAAACTCACTAGCCCAGCACTTGTGTATCCAGCAGGTCCTACACTAATGAACATACCTGGCCGCGTGCTAGCCTCCGGCAGACGGCTGCTCATCAGCCTCAACACATAAATACCGTACATGAAGATGGTTACCGTCCAACCCAAGCCCTGGAACATCACCGCTCCGATCCAAATGGACAGTTGATGCTCCGGTGGTTGATTCTGGACGAGGACCGCTGCGAGCGGCCCAATCACCAAGAATGGGTACACGGGAAACACCCATGCGGGCATCGCACTATCAGCTGGTAGTCTTTCCGCCACAAACAACGTTGCGTACTGGAAGATTGCTACGCACAGCGCACATCCAGAGTACAGCCAGAAGCATACCCGCAGTGCCGACACCAGCCATGGTCCACATAACGGTACGCCGTAGGTCTGCGCCAGATTCAGAATCAATGCAATACTGACCCAGAAGGAACCGAAGAACAGCGCCTCTTTCGGATGGTGTAGGCTGCGGATCGCTACAATGGGGCGGTGGATGAAGCGGTAGGTAATAGCGACGCAGAAGAGGGTAAAGAGGACGAGGTCGACGATGAAAACAATTTTAGCAATAACATCCAGACCGCGAAAGCGGAAGGGTGTATTGGCCAAGACGATAGCTAGAGCTCCCGTCGACATGGTGCAAGCGAACCAGGACCAAGTAAAATGTCGAAGGCGCTCGACGAGTGTCGCATGCTGAGGCTTAGGTTTATACTCGGAGTGAGTCGCATGATGGTTAGGATCGGAAGTGGTGTAGCCTTCAGCGCTGCTGGTGTAACCATTGTTACCTCCATGCTCCAAGTCTCGACGTGGCTTTCGTGTTTGAGCCCCAACTTCGTCAGAAGACATGTTGAAGTAGTGCAATGCAGCCCCGACGTAAAGGGCGATCGAGATACTGGTGAAGAGTGAACTGACCCTCCCGTCTCGGGTACAGGAATGTGTTCTGCGCATACGTTATTAACTTATTATAAGACTTCAACCTTGCCCACACTGAAATCGGCATTTTTAACAGTCAAAGTGTATAGCGTCATACCTTGGCCGCTTTCTACAACATAAAACCTGATCCGGTACCCAAGCAGAAACTATGTGGGTTTTCGGCACCATGGCCGAGCGCCAAGTGAGGTCCATCTGCCCTCGTTGGTTGCCACAGTTCTCCAATATTTACCCAACGACGCTGTTCTCGTCTCGATTCGAATCATCCCGAATGTGATCAGAGCGACTCATTTTTGGGGCATTTTTCCTTCAATCAAGCTGGTTCAGGTAGACAGGCAAGATTGATTGGCTATGGCCTTTTTTTATGATAGTAGGTGCTATCTTGTATCAACATAACAATCTCTGTCGACTCTTTCTCTTTATTCAAAATAAATGTTCATGACGTCATTTTATCTACTCTCATGACACCTTTCTCCCAATTGCTTCGGCCATTCATCTGTTCATGCCCTAAAGAGCATATCGGAGCAATTTCAAACAACTCTCACAGCTCTTTTGCACTCTATGGCAGAGTTAAAATGATCTTGGGGTTTCTCATGTATTTTCCGATATATCCTCGAGCAAAGCCACAACTCCCTTAGGATCGCCCTCACAAGCCTCTAGGATAAGCTGGGCATACCCAATAAAACTTCTATGACGTCATCTGACAGATGACCCACAATTCGAAGCCTCCCTTACTGCAGACACCTCTTGGGGTATTATGTATCTTTTGTGGGGAGTCGCTGAGTCTTATAAAATCGGCAAAGTATGATGCCAGAACTGTGGGTGTACTCAAGGGTCTATTGAGGTATTAGCCTTGACTGCAGATTCACTTGTTGTCATAAGTGTTTTTGCTCACGCACTTTTTCACAAATGCAGCGATCATTTCCTGTATATGTTCTCTGGTCTCCTATTACGTTTGAAATATGCGGTTGATATGAAGAGATGTGGATATTATCCTCCTAGGCTGTTCTTTCAGCCCCCGCCTGGATTCACAGTGCCTTTGGAAATAGGTCACACAATTGCGGAATTAAATTCGCATTTATTAGCAGTTGGTACGTCTGTGTCCTTTGTACTGCGTTGACAGCTACTACCGTGCTCGAATTTCCAAGTTCCTGGCGCCACGACATTGACATGTACTCCCGAGATGCCTTTTGGGACTTCACTGGAGCCACGGCCGTACCTCTGACGGTGAGCAAAGCCTCCCTTTTTATATGAAGGGCAAACCCACGGAATACAATTTCATCCACTCAGCACAACTGAGGAATCTGTGTTCTACATTGATGACAACTGTGCAGCTAAGTTGGAAACTAAATGGCAATAAAAACCCACAAACAAACGGTGAACAACTATGTACCAAGCTCTTAGCTGTTCTCGGACTTGCGCCTTAAACTTGAAGCGTTAATGTTCAGTCCTCGTGACTCGTATATTCTTCAATGGGTCAGTGTCTATTAGAGCGATATTTAATAGACTGGAGACTTCAAAGCCTCCTATGCCTTATTCGGGAAGGATACCAACCTCCTAGCCAGACCTCAAGATGTACCTAAATATATCGGCAACTCTTCACCCATCTCTTCAGGAATAGCGTTATTAAGGACTTTGATATCCAAGCGCTCAAATTGAAAGGCTACGCGGGAATCTTGCTCCGTAAAGCCGCGTTCTCGTCCCACTAATAAATTCAGCAACACCGAGGGTTCGACGGGCCAGTACCTTCAGCATGGCTTTAACGAAACTCGGCTGAGGGGAAAAAAAAAAGTCTCGCTTAGGAGGGCTTTCAAGGATGATACGGGCTATTTTGTTAGTTTCACGGCCCGCATCAACGTCTGCAACTAAGCTGTTGGGGCCCGCGGGAAGTTTCAGCACAAACTTGCCATCAGTTGCTATCGCCCTGTCGCTGCTTATTCTTCTTTATTCTCAGAGAAGCATTCGCGTGAGTACTCCATCCTTAGAGTCTTCAAGTGACCCAAACACACCTTGTCCGGCTTTCGGCTAAGATGACCCTAAAGTTCGTCCAGTCGGTCAGTTGCTGCCCACTGACGTCTTCACTGCTAACTCTGGATCATTGGCCTTGAAATTTCGACAGCTGTCTCCTTCGCATCAAATCGGCAGTTGTGCGAGTACTTGCCCATACTCTATGTTCTGTGGCTTAGAAGTTTGAGGCCACGGGTATATTGAGTTCGCCGAGATTGTTACTTACAGCGCTCTCAATACCACGACCATGTTGAACCTCGAATTCATAGGCAGGAGCATTTACGTGGATGCCAGTCATCTTGGCATGTTCATGGGCTCTTGGATCGTGCATCATGCCCCAGAGGTCCACGACTCCAAAAACGATGTTGAAGAGGCAAAGGCCTTATTCAGCACTTTAACATCGTGTAAGTTACTTTTGATAATTACAATGCACTTGCCAGCCTAAACCTAACTTGAAGGTTCTCTTCGATATCAGCGCTTAGAACGCGGATATGCCAGCCTCCCTCGCAGAAGGAAACATGAACAACAGATGAGTTTTTCCCTCAATAAGCTATTATTGAAACTACAAAAGTAAATTCATCAAGAGCCATTTAACGTCCTGTCGATGATGCTTAAGATAGAGATTATTCTCATCGCCGTCTTGACGGTGACAACACTTGTCAATCCTGTTGAACACCGCATGGAACAGTCCGAGTGTGTTTGATAACTCAGATGTTAAGAGAGACGGACTTCAACAATACGTCAACTCGAACAGAGTTTCAAGGCGCACCAAAACCAGGTAATTAACTGGTCGGGTCTGGGCATTTTGGAGCCTTCAGCTAACACCTGGAATCCTGATATTGTACGGACAGCGGGTTGCAAAAACAAGAAAGGGTGTCATCGTATTTACGGGTCGGTGTCTGCAACCGAGGATCAGTCGTTTGGCTTAGTCCTCCTAACTTTCTAAATACTTTCAAGCTGGGTTTGATGGTATCAACCTCAACTAGAACCTTCGCCGTGATGTTGAAGAGAAAAGGAACTTATCATTTCTTGCTCTTGTTTTTGGTTATGCACCTAGCATTGAGCCTATCGCTTTGAGACAGTTTGTTTCTGGAACCTGATGATTTGGCTAGAGAATAGAACAATTTACCTTCGATGATCTGGGCCTGTCATCATTCTCCAAATGTAAGGCAAAGACACTCGACGATTACTGTAAGGTGCACTGGGTCGTCTGTAGCAATTGAAGCTAAACAAGGGAGTTGCGCCAAACTAACCTTTAACATTTCTGTGTCGGTGCTGAGCTCTTTGTACTGTGCAATCGAGAACTTGAATTTCTGAAGTAGGCTTTTACGTCACGAAAACGACAACTGATCGGATTTGAGAATGATCTAAACCCTTTGTCTTTCCAAATTGGCAAGTAAATGGTCGATAGGGGTATTAACCATACTTGGAATAAAAAAGAAAGAATACTACTACTTCCTCAAGTACTAAGCCTCGCTATGTCTACCGCTACCCACCAGATTGAACGTGTCGTGATTGAATGCAAGTTAGGTTGATGATGGACTCTACAGCTTACCCTCACCATCCTAACCTGTACCAATCCACTACACCTTTTTCTTAGCTATCGCTCGCCCCTTCTCGGCAATAGATTTCTTGACGTCGCTTTCCAAGTTTACTCCGCTTTCTGATATACTATCGAAAATCTTGTGCCAGCCTACAGCGTTGAGAAACCAGACAAGCCCTGCATTGGCCCCCTTCCATAAATACTCGCCTTTGCTAGGCCCCCGTTTCTTTACCACAAGCTCGTCAACAACCTGCCGAGCAAAGTCGGCCGGTTTCATGCCCTGGGCTTGATACTGCTTGCTGCGATGCTTTACCCCCGGTTCGGCATCAATGTATATGCTATTGGGACCAAACTGAACATTTTCGGCGCTTGAGAGTCTAGTAGAGACAACGCCCATGTACAAAGTTACGACCTTGATTCCGAGAGGAGCGAGCTCGAGGCGTAACGTGTCTGAGTACATAGCAACGGCGGCTTTGCTAGCGTTGTAAGCGGAAGAAAAAGGGTAAGGGACGCGGGCAAGGACTGAAGCCGTGTTAATGATGGTAGGCGGATGGTTTGAGTCGGAGACTGCTGCGAGCAAGAGGGGTGTGAATTCAGAGACCATATCAAACAGTCCAAAGACGTTGGCGTCGAACATTGCGCGTACACGGACTGGGTCAGCCTCGATTGCCGGTGCTTCATAGACTTCGGATACAATTTAGCGCTCCAAAGTTACAATAACATGGACGATGCAAGGCCTGGAATGACTTACGTGAGCCAGCATTGTTGAATAGGAAGTCTAATATGCCACTAGTGCGTCTGGTAATCTCATCTTTTAATGAAGCGATGCTTGCTGAGCTGGTTACATCGAGGGTCAGGACCTCAATGCCCTTTTCTTCGAGCCCAGCGAGCGATTCAATGGAACGAGCTGTCGCGAAAACTTGCATCCCCTTAGAGGCGAACTCAAGAGCTAGTGCATGTCCAGCACCGCCCTGGGAGGCACTGTTCGTGTTTCTCAGTCAGTCATTGGTACCAATGGCCAGTGCCTGGCGGTGTGATGTAGTGGGAGCAGCCGCCCAAGTGATAAGGCTACGTACCCAGTGATGAGGACTGTCGGTCGACGAGGCGAGGCCATCCTGCGATCACGTATGCGAAACGGTTTTAAAGATGCAGTTGAAACAGCCAGTTTGTGGAATATAACAGTCGATGCTATAAATATGCGATGGCAGGCGCCAGGCACTGTAAACGGACACTCTGATGGCTGATTTTATACAGTTTTAAAATCTGTATTGACTATTGAGTCACTGACCATACATTCCTAGTTTTGTCTGGATTCGGTGCGATTACTTAAGTTTGATTTCCAATACAACTGCACAGACCTCTGTCACCAACTAGCTTAACGGTGTTATCAGAAATATCGGAAGTGATGTGGCATGTTACCAGGCTTACCTATGCTCTCGTTTCGGGAAATGTGTGTTTAATTAGCTCCGGAGCTCCGGACAACTTTTCTCTTTGTGGATCTCAAGGGTCTCTTGAAGTCCGCCGAGGCACGACAAAGCGAGGATTAGTAAACTGGTTCAGTAATCACTTCATACATTCAGGCCTGATCGTGACACTGTGGGTGTCATTGACCAGGGCATTTTGTCAACATCCGGTTGGCTTTGTAATTCACCAAAGCAAGAAAAGAAAAGAAAAGAATAACGAGGATGGGTGACAGGAAAAGACTAATGGGAGCAGGATAGCCCTCCATACTCCAAGCCGGTCCACACACCAGTTACGAGCTTGGCGAAGTCAGGTTTTGGTCGCACCGCATTTTGAAGCTTTATCTTTAGTAGGCCACCTTCTGTAACATCGTTCTTTAATACCTCTACATCAGAAAGATAGTTTCAAGGTGTGAGCAGCCAAGCCAAATGTTCTATTCCAGAATCTCACAACACCAAGAAATCCATTTCCTGCAAGTGAGTTAATCAGCTAGTAACTGAGATCACAAAGCAATAGATCGTATGCTCATCCAGCATAGTGAAGATGTTTACATGTCAAAAACTAGCTTCTTACATAAAGTCGCCAATCACTATAAGAAAAGCTTTTGCAGACCTAGGACCACGTTTCATAATTGTCCCGGAGCCAGTCATCTTCTCTATTAAATTGCTCGCCAAGATTAATCGTGACCTTGGACCTGACTGGCAACGACCATGTTGACTCCATGTGCCCACTGGACTGTACCACCGGCTGTCACTATTTCGACAAAGTCTTTGAGTACACAACTTAAACCTCCGGTTTCTAGTCTGCCAGTGACTACTATTCTTTCCCTCGTGGCGGCGCCTTGCCTAGAAACTTGAGGACTGATGGTAGCTTCGCGTGGAAATTGCTTGCCCAGCTGAATGACGTGTACTTTTGACATCGTTTCGAAATACAAGTGACATGAACTCATGGTGAATCCAGTGTTGGCTGGACTTGAGTACCTAAGCCCGAAACCTCTGAGCCTGCTCTTTCCGTCCTATGGAAAGGTTGCTGAGGAAGATGCCACTTCATAACGGCAGCGCTCAGTAAGGGCAATGCGTTTATGTGGATGAACCAGGGTACTCAGCTATGATATCAGTGCAAGCCCTTAACTCCCGCATTGATTTCTTTGATCCCGACCAGAAGATAGCCGAACTAGAGCAGCAGACGGCACGTCGTCTTCGTCTGGTTTTGCATGCCATCATCTGCTCTTCACTCTTCGCTATTCACATCGCTTGGCATGTCAGCCACATAAACGCGACATCCGCCCCCCCCCCCGCGCTCAACAATCTCGCAGGAAGCAAAGCACTGACGCCAAGAGAAAATTCGTTATTACTCACGCTATTATTAAGCAGTATCCGCGTTCTTATGTCGTTATCGAATGCCTCCCAAAGTCCAGGACTTTCGCCGTCTATTACGCTGTTATAGAAAAAACAGAATTATAGGCTGTTTAATATTGCCGTCGTCGTCCAGTTTCAAGCAGTTGTTTGTCAGGCACAATCTCATTGTGTTACATACGCAATTCAGTCGTCCTTAATAAGGGCGGTCAACCCAAGGGCTTAAGCTCCATACTCTGCGGGGCCATTGAAAAATAACCGTCCCCTTCTTCATCCCAGTATCTTTGAACATGACGAAAGTAGGATATTCTGGATCTAGGCTACCGCGCCAAGATCAAGGCCTCCATGTTTAGCAACCTTCTTCTATACAAGTGTGGTGACGAGCTGAATGATCACTACGGTGCAGTGCTAGCACCTATGTCGTCATAAGTGTAAACGATCTATAGCAAGGCTCTCCAGGTTATCCGTTGAATCGATCTAGAATCTATGACTTTCTCAGGAACGCCTTTCAAGAAATATTTGTGGCCTCTAAACGCTGATTGCGAGCAAGGCTGTAGGAGTGGAAAAACTGTTGTACCCTCTTCATGGATTGGCTTGTCGTGTATGGTACTGGGGGCTGAATGGAATTCTATTCCTTGGACTCATAAACTTTAAGATTAAAACATGTTTCATTAAGACTATCGCGAGATTTAGAGTCTGTCCTCAAAGGGGGGTCGATACAGTCGTTTTCCTTTACAGGCCAATTTACGTAACAAGATCCTTTTCCACAACTTTTCTTTGCGCCAAAATACAAGTTAACAACTCTTCCATCCATCCCAAGGCTGAGCTTTTCCTTTCTTCCCTTGACTACAGGTATCTACTTTATACTTTACGGCCGTTAACAGCATTACGAACAAGACATCACTCACCATTTTCATAGGTAGCGGTTCAGTCATGAGAAAGAATCAGCTGCCTCTACTTTACTCGATCCCTGTGCTATACCAATGCTCATCCTGCAAGTCCTAGATTCACTAACTACTTAGCTTTCAAGAGCTTCCCAATGGCGGAGATAAACAACCGTTTTGTTCTTTTCGGACTTCATTATGCATGATTTTACTCACAAGCTTACAATGAGTCTTGATTCATCATGATACGGAGAACATCTCCATTGGAAGGGTTGCCGTCTGATACCAGCAAAGATTGTTCCCCGAGTTTCGGGATTCGTTGTGGCCGTCGACAGAGCCAAAGAGCCTGGACGTTAAGAAAACAGCGCAAACTCACGCTGAACTTCGGAACCCAGCTGACTTGACTAATCCCGAGCTCGCTCTAGTGCACAGTATACTTTGAAGCTGTGCTCACCTTTGGTCCTTCAATCTTGTTGACTCTCATTGTGTCAAGCTAAGGATACTAGGCTCAGCATAGCCTTCGTAATGTTATGCAAACAAAGTTGAGCAATGAATACGTTATTGCTATTATCATTCAGTAATTCTCAGCATATAAACCTGCCCATTCACAAGAGCCTTGATCAGATAATTGGCTAGTAAAACTTTTCAATCGGCCATTCTGTGGCCTGACTCGCCTGTCTTTGATATGTTTTTGCCAAGTTTCAACCCCGTGCTAAGCGGAACGGGATTGTCAGGCAATACTTACTTGCTATTGGTTGTTCCCAATGCGGGGAAGGTTGGTGGAGTATTGAGGAATTCTGCTGATGGTTGTGGTGTGGTGTGTTTTCATTACCATGACAATGTCTGCACCTTGGGCAATTTCACCACATTTTGTTTTAGATAGCCCTCCACCGCCATTGACTCATCGTCGCTCGCCTCGTTTCAGCTGAATTCCTCGCCATCAACAAATCAACACTTTCCGCATACCTAGTGTCACAGAGTATGGAGACGTATGTCCGGCCGCTGTCGATCCTCGATCTCGATCAATGCGTAGCTGTAGAGTCTGCGGCTTTTCCACCTGCAGAGGCAGCGAGTCGCGAAAAGGCAAGTCACAAAAAGAAAGCTGAAGAGGAAACTAGAAAGGAAAAGGCTCAATGTCGACAAATATGACTTACGGCTAGGCCACGCACCGATGATGAGTATTAGCTTCTTGTATTTGATCAGACGCGCCCGTGTGGAGGCTTGCCATCATCGCACTATTTGATCATTTTTAACATGAGTGTGAATAGATCGAGTATCGTCTTACTATATGCCCCGAACTTTGTCTCGGTCTCTTTGTACGCGATGGGACAGGAAATCCCGAAGGCACCAAACAAGTCGGAGACATCCCTGTCCGAGATGCTGCGCCTACCGGACCCAACAATGACAGACTAATTGCACATACGATTTCCACAAAGTCAACTTCGATTTTCGTCACAGACAGTGACATGGCCTTTCCAGCAACCTGGAAAACGGATCCAACCGCCAAGCACAACGTCGGCCATAAGCCCGAGGGCCGAACTATCACTCTCCACTCGCTGGCTGTCACTCCGAGCTGCCAAAAGTTGGGATACGGTAAAAAGCTCATGTGGACGTATGCTGAGCAGATGAAAAAAGCTGCCCAGGCCGACAGAATCTCTATTCTTACCTATGACCGCCTTGTGCCGTACTACGAGAGCTTAGGCTTCAAGCATTACGGCAAGAGCCAGTCCGAATATGCTGGGGTTGCCTGGCATGATCTGGTACACAATTTCGCTTTTAACGTGTCGTCTACCTTGTCGTTCACTGCTAATGTCACTGAAGGCTTATGAATTCGCGACAATGTAATTGCATCGCTTTGCTACGAAGCGTCTATAACAGCCGAAGCCGACTGGATACATGTGATAAAACATTCCCGACAAGGCAAAGAATAACTAGCATACAACCTCAGCTGTCTTTGCGAAATTTTTCTTTATATAACTCACCCGGCATGTTCTTAAACCTGATCCCGGCTAGCAGGGCAAGACCTCTACTAGGTGTCATCACTATCGACTTACGAGTTGTCTGCCGAAATTGATGATTATTGTATGCATTGAATAGTATCGCAATACACAGGCGTGTTCGCCATGATATCAGAACATCAAAATCTCTAAGCCGCCGCAGCAGATTCCATTGCGGAGACCATATGTTGCGCTGATCCTGACGCTCAGCGCCGCGAGGAGGGTGGTGAAGGTAAAGGTAAAAGAGGGCTGCATGGTTTTGTTCCGCATTTTTTTGGGTACAACCACACAGCTTGCAAGATGTTTAAGACTCAGATTTTAAGGCAACGATACGTTGGAGTTCGAGATATTGGGTGATGTCCGTGTCGTGACAAACTGGTAAATGCTACATCGCGGCAGGATAAGACTCTTTATATTAATTGCATCGAGAGCTATCAGATCAATCTTCAGGAATCAATTTCGTGGAGTCCCAGTCCAATGGCTCGACTCATGAGCATCGAAAAATTGGACCATGTTCTTGAGGTGGCAGTTCAGGAAATCCCATCGTTGGTGTTCATCTGGATTTCCACCGGAGGGGGAACGCACCCCTCGCCAAGTTCATATCCTCGATTCATTGTGTATCGGAATGGTTGATTGCTCTGTACAGCTGAATATACGACATGACCTTTCTAACGCGTAGTCTTCAATAGCATGAGTGGCCGAGACCGAAGGTCTCGATTTCTCCATCATCAGAACAGGCGTCGATCCTGGCCTGTCGGAGAGGTTCTAAGTCAGAGCCATTCCATGTCAAGTTCAGGCGGGTCCTCACAGATCAGGGTACACGCGACGACGGCTGCCATGACTTCGGCGCCACGTCCCGTTTCCTTGAGTATGAACGTAGGACATAGAACAACCAAATTGTTTTGCGGAGCACGGTGTTTGTCCGCGCGGCGTACTAGTTCCATTGTCTCCGAACTTGAGTTTCGTCATCTACACTGTGTTGTAGTGGAAAGCTGAGACAAGTGATGTAATTTCAGGCTACAGGAAACCGTATGACCTAGGGGACTAGCCGTTGAACTTTTGGACTATTGAGAACGTCACTAGTCAATGAGCCACCCGTCGCGGGCATATGAGCTGAAATTAGGGTATGCAGCGCATCCAACCATGCCGACAGTGGTTAGGTTCTTTGCTATGACGTGGCTTCGCGTAGGTAAGCAGACTTGCATTATGGCAATCGACTGGTGGCGTAAAGAGGAGCCAGCTGGAGATCAAAGTTCGTCTCATGTTCTCACGTTTCAGCCGACTTCAGGTCAACGTGTCATTTCCTTTAAGTTAGTAAACTCGCAAAGTCAGATCCGGCTACCGATACAATACGGTTGTTCTGTGATACTCTGCCCGCAAAGAAAAACCTACTTCACAACTCTACAAGTATACAACTTGGGACGACATCTTGCCCTGGCCCTACGTCGCGAACTGGAATCATGGTTCGAACTATTGAATTATCCGATTCGGACTTTCATATTCACATTGACCGAGCTACAGGAGCTGTGCTGGATATAGTTGACCCTCACGCTGATGTCCCATTGAACTGGATCAGCTCCCCCGTCAATGCCCCATGGCAGCCACTGGGAAGTCGCTGGGGCCTAGGGTATGCGGACCTGGGTGGAAACCTCCTACATCGGGTCTGTTGGAACAGCCCTCAGATTGATTCGTCGAGCGCAAAAGATACTGTAACTGCGGTCTATCATTCGGGTTCTCTGGAACTCGTCATTCGTCGACATCTCGAAGCCAAGACAAGGTCCTTCACGGAGACATACGAGTTCAAGAACATTGGCAAATCCGCGCTGAATCTGGCTTTGAAAGGGGAAAAGTCCCTTGCAATCTACACACCCTTCAACGACCACTACACCAATACGGCTGATGCTCTGCGGTTTCGAACGCACGCCCACGTATGGGCCAACGGAGGCAGCTCGTCATGGGTGAAACTCAGCCAAATGGGGGGCCATGGCCGGGATTTGGGTCTCGTCCTGACAAAAGGGTCTCTGTCTGGGTACAGTATCGAGTCTCGCGATGAAGTAGTGCATTCTAACACCCGAGGCGTATTCCTCTTCCACCCAGCTATCCCGGTTCTCGAGCCTGGTCAATCGAGCATTCTTGAATGGACTCTGTTCTGGCACAACGGCTGGGACGACTTCTTTGCCCAATGCGCCTATCGCTCGACTCAGTTCATCCAATTTGAGATACCGAAGCACACGCTCGTCAAGGGAGAGAGCGTTACCATCAGCATGCGAGGTCACCCAGATGCCGTCAACTCGGGGACCAAGGTTAATGGTCAACCGGTCCATCGTAAAGGATCCGCCTTCGCCTTCTGTTTCTACGCTGGAGACTTGGGCGAAAAGATATTGCGCGTTTCTACAACAACCAGAGGCGAGCAGCGGGAGTCGTGCATCTTCCTTAACACTGTCCCAAGCTACCACGACCTCATCGAAAGTCGCATCAAATTCATCCTGGACAAACAACAAGTCACAGATCCCAAGCACTTCCTACATGGTGCTTATGTCGTTTACGACAATCAGGCTGAGGCATTCCCATTTTATGAAACCCATCAGGATCGAAACGCTGGCCGTGAACGAGTGGGCATGGGTGTTCTTGCTGGACGTTGGTTCAAGAAGAAGCCTGATGGTCGACTGCTTCAGTCTTTTTCCGATTATTACGCTTTCGTCTGCACGAGGCTGCAAGATGAGAAAGGGTTCGTCTTTGACTGGCCAGGTGGAGGCGGCAAGCGACTATACAACTGGCCTTGGGTCCTGCAACTTCACTTGGTTGCCGCTTCTATCGGCCTTCCTGCCTTTTCTGGCGAAGCTCCCATCGAAAGATTTATGAAAACTCTTGAGAACTTCTACGATGAAGGTGGCGCTTCGCTCTATGCTATTGGTCTGCCTGTTCTTGAGGGTCTAAGGACACTTGAGGCTTTGGGAGATCGGAAATCTTACAAGCGAGCCAAATCGCTCTTTATTGCGCACGGCAAGCACATATTGGAACGAGGAACGGATTACCCTCCGTTCGAGGTCAACTTCGAGCAGTCTATCGTAGCTCCTGCGGCCATCATTTTACTGGAGTTATATAGAGCCACTGGTGACGGAGTCTGGCTCGATGCTGCCAAGTCGCAGGTGGAAGTGCTTCTGCGATTCGCAGGGAAACAGCCCGACTATCGACTTCATGATGTTGCAATCCGACACTGGGATGGCTATTGGTTTGGTAAGGATCGCACGTGGGGAGATACTTTTCCGCATTACTGGAGCACTCTGAACGCTATCGCCTTGCACCACCTTAGCAAGGCGACTGGCGACCGTGCCTACGAAACCCAGGCAGATGGCATACTTCGAGCCAACTTCGCACTTTTCACTCCGGAAGGCCGAGGTTCATGTGCTTGGATCTATCCTCTCAACGTCAACGGCAAGGCTGCACATTACAAAGATCCGTATGCGAATGATCAGGATTGGGCTTTAGCACATCTTCTGCAGATTGAAGAAGACAATAACTTCACTGAGGGAAACGTTTGAATATTTCTCAAACAACGAAACAATAGAAGTCATACATTGGTGTAGATAGCTTTCAGCGATTCAAGCGACCGCAACGAGTACAGATAAAATTCGAGTACAGATTAAATTCTTTGTGTGTAACCACATCGTCCGCTCCATAAAATCATGGTTCGAGTTATAACGATATTGAACAGAACAAATCCACTTCGGAATTAAGTTTCATTTCGATTAGATATCTATTGGAAATGGAAGAAGCACAATCATGGATTCACGCCGTTTAATTCTGCTGACTTCGAGAAGTGCACTATTGACAAGTTATAACCATGAACCACCCTAGAACGTATGTCGATTTCCTTTCAAGTCAGAACTTTAAATTTGATATCATATCCATTGCGTAGAATCCATTGATTCTAGCCTTCTATACGTGTTGATTATACTCATTTACGAAGTGAAGACTTTACCGTGCCAGTTTCAACTTTTACTCCACCCAATATTCCAACTTTGTTTTACCACACATCCTTTCTGGGTCATGGTACCAGAAGACCATAAGTAAGTAACATATTTTCAAACAATAATCGATATTAGAGGGAGCTTTCTTTGGGAAACCAGGGCTAAACAGCGCTTGAAGAGCTTTAGCCCGCAGACTTTGGTCGATCGGAGCGACCAGATAATCAACTCGAGATGACGTTGGTGCTTAAATGAATTGATTAATTCTGCTTAGATATGTTGCAGCCATAACGCACCGCAAGCACTGATATATAGTGCACGTTCTTGGATTGAGCCTGGAAACTTCCATCGTTCTGCAAGAGGCACCACAACCACTAGAAGCATGATAACCTCCACCCGTCGGCTACGGCCTCAACCCTCAGCTGCCATACATAAAAGGCAAATGAGGGATCTTCGTTTGAAATTCAGAGGCCCGGCGAAGTAGCTTACTGAAGCGTTCCAAAGAGCGGGCTGCAGCTGGGTTCTCAGAAGATGTACCCTGACGAGCCTGTTTCGCCTTCGAAAGCATCGCAAGGCCTCATACGCGGTGTGATAACATTTCATGTATATATGACAATCCCGAGCTCCCCGTCCATATACGCCTACGGCCCAACCTGAACACTTCTTGTTTATTCTGCATATTCACCAGACGTGAGCTATCATACCTCGGCTAATCAGGAAGATTGACTCCGAGGTCATTTTGGATCTTGAAATACCTTTATTCGCTCTTGGGTTTGAAATGGTCAGCGCCATCGGCCCATGGGAAGGCCCCTTTACTATCTCAGATGGGGCTCCAATCCCCAGATTTGTGCGGTTTCAGTTTCCATTTGAAAAAGTTACATATAACATAAATTTTCAACCATGAGTTGACGCACGTTTCCCAAACTTGGTGAAGCGTTATTATAAAAGGTTTTAGAGAGTCCAAGTCCCAGCCCTGGTGATAGTCTATGACATTTTCAATGTCACACTTTGGTGGCTGAACGAACGTTCACTGCAAAGCAACACATCTTTCGTTGATATGCTTTGAGGCAGCTTCGTTTCCATCCTTGAGCAGAACCCTGGAGTTTTGGTAAAATTGATTCCACATCGATGGTACATGCTTTTGGTGCGATTCTGACTTGATGTTGACCAAGATCATTGATCAATGGCTGGCATTGTGGCAGGACCTACAAGTCAGTACTTCATGTTGGCTTTAGGCAGCTTGCATTTGGCAGACAACATTTCTCAGCAATCCATATGAGAATTCTGAAAAACGTGGATTTGTACTCGCCACTCAGCAGAGACTGGGCATGTATAACTGGCTAAATCTATAAATGTTGTTACGTGTTATTTTACTTTTATTTTTAATAAAGAAAGTATCCGCCTTCGCGGCTCGATTAGCAAGTTTGCCCAGTTATGTTTATTCCTACCTGCGGTCGTCGTAGGCATAGGCACCTAACTGTACCAACCGACAAACCTCTTTCGCGTTTATTGTTACGGTGCTATCTCTACTTGCCGATCTTTCTTCCTCGCCTTACGTGAGTGACTTAGACAGCCTCAGTCACCGCTACGGAAGCGGTCAATGAATTCTCCTCCTTTCGGGCAAACTGGCGGGGAAACCGAAACTGCAAAACGATAAGGGCAGGGTTGATAACCGATCGCAACTCCGCTGATCAACTCTAGTCCAACCAAGTACCAACAACTCCAAGCGTGATGGACTTCTAGAGTACCGTCACGGCAAAAGTGTTATGGTTGGATTTGCCAGTTTCAACATCGTGATCTTGGAGAGCACTAAGTTCTTCACTGTCTTTGGGAAATTGTAACTACACTAACGTATCCAGACCAGAACACCGCATCACCTGAGAAACGTCAGCAAGAATTGCATACATAATATCGATACTACCGCAGAAAACGAAGAGCGAATGACCAGGCCCTATGTTCGCGAGCTGACTTTTCGCCTGCATTTGCCTCATTGGGCTTCTTGTTGTGGAACCAAAACCAACCGTGTCTACGTAAAAGCAGCAGGATCTGCAGTCACCGTTGGAAGCAGAGAGAGATCTTGGCCAAGACTCCAAGGTCTCCACCAAGAGGCGTTCTTTCGCTTCCAAATTGAGGGTCAACTCTCTGTGTGGATGGGGTGGCGGTGATTCAAATGGGACCAGCGGGCATTGCATCCGTGATACGCGGTCCCTCTAAAAAAAACAGGGTTCAAAATCTGACGCAATTCAACCCGAAAAGAGAGTGGATACGGACGAGGAGAACCCGCCTGGTCGGCCTTGTTCGATCAAGTCCTGCATAATAGAACAGGACTAGCTTGGAATATGCCAACAACTTCGCTGAACAGTTTTGTGCTGCTTTGAAGACTAAACGAGAAGGAGAAGTAAAGTCGGGAAGTAGGCATGCAACATTATCTAGAAACAATCTGGGATATATCATTAACGTCAAAAAGTAGAACCAGGTGTGGCACTATGCTTGGGTAGCATGCCGAATGCAAGTCACCTATTACTCCGCAGAACATGCAGAAGAATCCTAATGAAGCAGCACCTTGCACATAGCATGCATTTTTCTGTCAGCTATCTCACTTCTATTGTGTAGCCTGTACATATCCGTAGCAGTTTGCTAGAAAAACTCGCTAATGACACGGCAATACGGGTGGAGAAATTTTGAGAGATAATCAGTTGCCTATTGGAGAGTAGTTGGATCCTTCAGTCCACTGTTCCCAGACTGACATGCACAGGATCGTTCCTCTTTCTGTGTTTCTCTTCTTGAATATCCTCCCCCCCCCTTGTCGCTTCAATTGCCGTCGAGGCTCAGGGTATGACCGTTGTGCTGCGCCGCGTTCCTCAGCTCACTCAGGGTCGTAAACACCAACCACTTTAACGTCAATGCAACGTGAACGTGATGTGTCTAGAGATTCTCAGAGGCCCAACGTTTTCCACACAACCACAACTTCCTACTTAAGTCTTTTGCCCTCTATCAGAGTTTTTTTCATAGCACGAAGGAAGCCTGGCATGAATTCGACCAAACAGTGCCCGTTTATGGTTGGGTCAGACAAGATAGCAGGGCAATCCCAGCCATTTCCTGACAGCCGAGGACCGAGCTGGAGAGTTCTCGCGTGGTCCGCCAAACATAAGCGGCACCATGACAGGCGAAATGCTGGACTGGGACTCGACCTGCAAGGATGTACGACGACGCGAAGCATTCGGGATGAACCTCGTCTTCCTAGCATTCACTGTAGGCCTTTGACGAATTGGTGCTTATCGTTACAGGAAATCGAAGTAGATATGACAAAACCTGCACTTGGCGATTTGTGAATATTCCGCCTGTCCTGGATCCAGATGCGCTGCTAGGGTCCAGCATAACATCGAATGCAGGCATATAGATTGATCGCTCTTTTTCGATTATCCGTATGCGGTCGGTTAATAGTCGAAGCGGCCCCCAACATTCCCAATTCTTCCGAGACCTCCATTTGTGGTGGATTTCATCCCCTGCCAACCCTCGTGGGAAGCTGGTCAGGAGAATCGGCCAGTGTTTGAGGGCCCGGCTTCTTGTCACTCTGCCACGGGCCCTGATGGGATCCCCCCTTGATATTTCCTCAACTCTTCCGAGGTTCAGGAAACTCCTCATTGTTCAACATGGAGCTAGTGCGGGGGAAAGCCATTCAGAACAAAAGTCTAGACAAGTGGTTCCACGGGCGGTAACTAAACACGGTCATTTCACCGGCCGCTAACTCGCAGAACTAAACCCGACTGGTACCATCCTGGACAATAGCGTGCGAGACTGGATTACTCGATATGTGTTTGCCCCATGTGCCGACATTCGTTGACACCCAGACACTGGGTTTTGACAGCCTGACAACGAAGATCCGACTTCCTTCGGTTAATGCCCCAAAGAATTACGATGGGTACCTGACGGGGGAGAGGGTGATGGGTATTTCTTCAAGGTTCCGTGCAGGTGTGCAAGTCTGAAGATCAGGGGTTGCTCTCCCATCCGCATTAGCAAGGGCCAGCCCGCACACGCGCAGGCTGCAGCAGCCCATCTCATTTCTCTTCTCTTGCTTTTCCCACGTACCCGGCGGAGGCGCATATCTTCAACAAGGCCCCCGTTTCGTTCACCCTTCGTTCCTGTCAAGATGGAGAACCCGTAGACGACGTCCAAGTCCAGTTGCACGGCTCCTCTCAGCCCCTCCTTTGTCACGGTTGTCCGACTCACGCAACCTGTTTTCCCTTGCTATAGCAGATCGAAACTTCATTCTTCGTTTGATCTTTTCTTGTTCGGTCGCAGATGGCGGAAATCGAGAACCGCGGCCCGGAGCTCGTGGCCGTCGGAGTGACACTTGTCACCACTGCCTTCATCACCACTGTCCTTCGATGCTACGTTCGCCTCTGCCTCGTCAAGAACTTTGGAGTCGATGACTATTGCATGGTCGGCGCAACAGTACGTCATTACTTTGATGCCTTCACCCGGTAATCGCGCAGCATTCTTGTGTTTCATCTAACCCAAGCGGTCCCAGGCATTTTTTATTCTCTTTGTATCTTGCGCGCTCTCGGGTGTTCGCTATGGAACCGGCCGGCATCGGAAGGACCTGTCAGACGATGACTGGGAACGAGCCATGATGGTAAGCTCCCAAAGGATTGAGCTGAGAAGCTGTTGCAGCACTGAAATCGTACTTACCGGTACCAGTTTTGGTGGTATTGTTACCTTTGGTATTGCCTCTCCATGATCGCCTCCAAAATATCCATCGGCTACTTTCTCCTCCGGATAACGGTCCGGAAAATTGATGTATGGATCATCTATATCGTCATGATGCTGACGGTCTGCACCGGCGTCGTCTTCTTCTTCGTCACTCTTTTGCAATGTCAGCCCATTTCCTACTTCTGGAACAAGGACACACAGACAGGGCACTGCGTCAACATGAACGTAATCATCGCCCTCACCTATCTTTACAGCGCCTTCAGCGTCATCTGCGACTTTACTTTCGCCATTCTCCCCATGGTCATTATCTGGAAGTTGAAGATGAACCACAAGACAAAGCTTGCCCTCATTCCCATCATGGCCATGGCCTGCATGTTCGTATACCTTTCGTGACAAGCTGCCTCACGGCAATTAACTGATCATTTACAGCGCGAGCGCTGCCGTCGTCGTCCGCATGCCCTTTGTCAAAGACTTCAAAAACCCAGACTTTTTGTGTAAGTCCCACTGCCCCGTCGCGATCGGATTAAGGTTGTTGGGTACTGACTCGTGCAATCCCAGATGCAACCATCGACATCGCAATCTGGTCCACCACCGAACAGGGTCTGGCGATCACGGCAGGCAGCCTAGCGACCCTCCGCCCACTATTCCGTCTCGTCGGGTACCGCCTTGGGTTCACATCGATGGGCCCCTCCCAGCTTCATGACACGGACCACGGCGCTTCCTCAGCGATGGGCGGCAAAGTCAACATCAGCTCCGGCAGTTCGAAACGGCGCGGTCCCTTTAGCCTCACCACATTTATGGCCAAGGATGACGTTGAAAGTCACGAGATGGGAGCCGGAGAGCAGACCGATAACCAGAGCCAACCAGTGAAATTGTCTTCAAACAAGCGTGCACGTGGCTGGGAGTCTGCAGGCAAGCATGACAACGAGAGCGAGACTGAACTGACCTTTCAAGGGTCCAAGGACTCCGGTAACAGCCAGCGTGAGAACATTGTCGTCGTGCAGACCTTTTCGCTGCGGGAAGACAGGATGTAGGCGGACGGGATGCTCTGATTGATGAACTAGACCATACTTTAAAACTTAATGACTTGGAAACGGGGATATATACAAAACGATAATTTATGAAAAAGCACTGCAGCCGAGTTAGGATGCCCGATTCCGCAGAGCCATGAAATTACAACTGACGATATGCAGTGGAACTAGCCAATCCAAGCCGCCCAACATTGAGCTTCACCCGAGTTGGTGTGGTGACCAGAATACGCACACTGGCCCGGTGTGACTCACCCGGGAGCAAAACATCGCAACTTTGTATTGCATAGTGTGCGCTGATGGTTCCAGCCGGCCTACGCAAGGCCTTCACGGTGTCTTCATGAGGACTTGACGTGAAAAAAGGTGTTGACCTATAAGTATTGTCTCAACCAACTCGACCGCAAACACGCTATCATAAACCTCCTTGGTCGCTAGGTTCTCAACGCTGTGGCAACTCCTCACCTCAACTCGACGTCAAATTCCGCGTCACTGTGTACAACCGCTAGGTCATGGCAGGCGAGCCGAACAACGCTTTCAGGTCCGAGCGATTGCTCTTTCGCGCCATCGAGGATAGCGATGAAGACAAAATCTGGTTCCATGAACAAATCAAGAATGACCCAATAAGTTTTGCCTTGGGCGACTCCAACGTGTTGCGACCTCAAACCAGAAAGCGCAACGACTCCCTCCTTGCCGAGATGCAAAACGCTCTGCTCGGTGTCATCGTTTGCCTCCCATCGACAGATGGTTCGACAACTCCACAGCCGATCGGCACACTAGTGCTCAACGACGAGGCAGGCGACAGCTATCGCCACCATCACCGATTGGCAGTTCTGAGTATCGCCATCACAGCGGCACACCGCGGCAAGGGATACGGTGCCGAAGCGATCAACTGGGCCGTCGACTGGGCTTTCATGAAGGCGAACATCCACGCCATAAGTCTCGGCTGCGTCGAGTATAACGAGCGGGGGAGACATCTGTACGAAAAGCTCGGATTCGTGCTGGAAGGTCGTTTCAGGAAATCTCATTATCACGAGAGAAAGTGGTGGGATGTCCTGCTGTACTCCTTGTTGGAAGACGAATGGGCAGCATTGAGGGGATTTGAGAATAAATGAGGAAGCGTTACGAACACTCAACACTCAAGACGTTCAATGTTGAAGCATAAATGAGCCAGTTTGTTTGTATGTAGGCAATTAAAGGTTCAGATTGGCAGCTGTGGTCCCTGCCGCAAGTATTTGAGGTATTTCAAATACGAAACTCAACAAGTCAAGAATTTGCAGTGCTGTTTATGTATAAACTCTCAACTGACTCCCCCCTAAGAAGAATCTGGGACGTCTAATTTGCAGGGCCTGATGTCCAGGTCTTATTCGATGAGTGGTTATTGGGTCCACGGCTTCCTTGAGCCCTTTGGGACTCCTCGTTTGCCCTGGAATTATCAGCTATTGGCATTCTTGTCAGGAGGTTTTTGAGCTGGTTGATCTGAGCCTGGAGACCGGTCTGTTCATATGGATGCTGCTGTTTGGGCAGGTGCTGTAGGAGCCTAGAGAATGCTTTGTACTGATTAGGTCAGCTTCAACCTGATTCATTCTATTTGCATGTTCATTGTTAGCTTTAGCCTGGTTTGCAAAGTGTTGAGTCCATCGATTCTCCAACCATTCCAAACGGTTGTTGAGGATGTCCAAATGCTGATCCAGGGACGTCTTGCTGACTTCCACCAAGGTTCTACAATTGTGTATCAACGTTGTGTTGTTAGTAACGGCCTCTTCAATTTTCTTGATGCGGCTCTCGAATTCCGGGCTTGGTTGGCTGGAAATGGCTGCTTCCACATAACTGATCCTCTCTTCAAGTTTGGAAGGCCGGTCTTCGTTGATAGCGAGCCCCATTTGCTCAATGCACTGTTGTGTGTGCGCGTCGGTAAGCGATTTGGCAACGCCTTGTACCTTGAAGCGGGTTTCTAAAGCCAGTAGCCGTGTTTCAATACTTTTCATGGGCAAGACCTGAAAACCGCTGCTTTGTGCTTCCAGCTTTGACAGTCGACTGTCAAAGCTTTGTCTGTTTTCTTGCTCACCCTCCTGGTACCGTCGGTGTTCGAGAGTTTCGGTAGTCGATCCAACTTTGTGTTTATTCGTTCAGAATTTTGCTCATTGCTTCTTTGACGCTCCACTTGATCGTTCTGGCGCTCTTGCAGCTTTTCGACCACCTGGCGAGACATCGCCATGTCTCTGCCGAGCACGAACAGCTGGGCGGCAACCGTTTCCTGCTTTTCAAGTGACCCCTGACACTTGGAGGCTGTAAACATGACAAGATCATGTTGGGCTTTTTGAATTCCCCGCGAAAGCTCGATAGACTCCAGTATGAGGTCTGTCTGCTCGTTGAGTAATTGCATCTGATGATCCCGGGCTTCGATGCGTGATTTCAGTGATTCATGGAGTTCGCTCATGGTCAGTGACGAGATGGCTTGGCCACAGGAGTGGTGCCTTGCCGTATGCACTCCCGAGGCCTGCTCGTCATGCTGTTCGTCTGGCGGGTCTTGCCCGCTGGGTCTTTCGCTCCAGCCCCCTATGTTGTTCTCCTTGCTCTCTGGTCGTTGACCAGGGGGTGAACCAGATACCGCATTCGATTGTGGTTGTCGACTGGGAGATGACGTCTCTGGGCCAGGCACGCATAAGCGCTTCCGCGGAGCAGGCAAACACATATCTGCTTTGCGCTTCCGGTCTTCAGATTCACCGGGTTTCTTGACTAGGTGACGAGATCCAGAGGGCGTATGAGTACTTGGCGCAGAGTTAGAATGTTTATCCGTTGATGATTGTTTGGGACTGGCATTATGATGTTGGCTCTTAGGATCAGCTCTGGGTCTAACGCTTCCGCCTTTGATTCGAAAAGTCGATGGCGATCCGCTTATCCCACTGAAGGAACCGAGGACGGGGGGGTAATGCTCATCCACAAGAAAGTGAAGGTTGTTGTGCACCTCGTACTGCCATGCGTCTGCAATGACGTCTTATTCAGCAGCGACGACATCGTCGGGCAGGCGACCGCGTAAAGGCGAGTCAGTGTCCCTCATATCCCAAGCATCAATGAGGTCTGTCAAAAGATCCCTGTGTTTGTCTAAAATCTTGGGGTGGCGCACATACGTGCGGCGGCGCTCGGCGTAGTTGCGAGCAAGATCCTCGGCATCTTTTGCGTTAATTGGCAAACCCCGGTGTAGGCGGATGAAAGACCAAAAGCCATGACGGTCATAGGCCAAGTGCTGGCAGCGCGTCAGCAGCCGAAAAAGAATGACAAGGTTGGCCGGAGACCCCGTTGATGAACCACAACTGCTCACATGGAGGAGCCATTGCGAAGGGGTATTGACTCGAGACCGACATCAACATGTAACGCTAACGCAGAAGGTGGAGATGATGCGGAATGTTCTGCGTACGGTGCCGTCACCACCATAAACCGCACCGACCGGTCGTGCCGGTTTATCAAAGGGACAGGTGTGATGCAATGTTGCGGAACACGGCTCAGGATGCAGCCGATGTGATCGTGGTGGGACGCGTGGGGTTAATTAATTTGAGAGAACAGAGTTCGTAGCCACACAGTGAGGACAGACAGTTTCCGAACTGATCGGTGGTGTGAGTGGGTCACATCGTGCTGGGTTCCTTGGAGGCATATTCTGATTAGATAAGATCCCGATTACCTAGTCTACCTACGGTAGAAACCTTACCTTACCTAGAATATTTTCCAATCTGAGCGATGATGCAGAGCATGCTGGTGGGAGGAGTATTCGCTTCGTCATTCTCAAATTTGAATTTCAGGTTCATCACAGCTCTGCGACCGATTTTATCGACAACGAGGCTACAAATTCATGATACGTACGCCCAAATAAAAACCCTTTCCTACTGCATCACCAAAACACTACGGAACCGGACCTTGTTGGACGTCATGTGCTCCGAGGCCTTCTTCGCATCATCCAACGAGAACCGCTCCACCATGCACTTGACGCCGTGCGTCGCCGCAAACTCGATTGCATCCTCCGAATCCAGCTGGTGTCCACTGGGCCAGCCGTGGACCGACTTGCCCCCAACAATGAGATCTACCGTGTCGACCTCCAGCTTCCCGACTGGCGCCAGCACGCACAACTTGCCGCCCGGCTGAAGGCCCCCCGTCAGCGGGGCGATTATCTTGGGATTGGGCGCAGTGGCCACGATCAGCGCCGCGCCACCGAGCTTCTTCAGTTCCGCGACCGGATCCGAGGCGCTAGAGTCGATGTACTCGTGCGCGCCCAACTGCTTCGCAAAGTCTTTCTTCTCGGATCCGGAGCTGAGAACCACGACCTTGTAACCCATCCGGTTGGCGTACTGCACTCCGAGATGGCCGAGGCCGCCCAGGCCCTGGATGGCGACGAGGTTGCCCTGCTCAATGTGCATCTTGCGGATACTGTTGAAGACGGTAACTCCGGCGCAGAGAAGCGGCGCCGCCTCGGCCGGGTCGACTCCCTTTGGTACTCGGACCGCGGCTTCGGCGCGGAGCAGCACATATTCGGCATATCCACCATCGCGGAAAACTCCGTTGACCGTCTCGTTGTCGCACGTCTGGAACATACCTTTCTGACATTGTCTACATGTCTCGTCGTGGCCTACAGCAAGTGTTAACAAGGTGAGGTCTTGAACTTGCAGGACGACGTGATAAGGATCAAGCCATACCTCCGTGCCATGCGCCTCCCACACGATCGCCGTTGGAAAACCTGCTTACGCCGTCCCCGACTGCCACCACATCGCCAATGATCTCATGACCGGGAACTCGGGGAAAGACGTCTCCAAACCCGCCCTCCTGCATGCCCACGTCCGAGTGGCACACACCACAGGCCAGGACCTTGACGAGAATATGGCGGGGGCCAGGCTGCTTCAGCTCTTGGTCGACGATTTTGAGAGGCGCGCCTTTCGACTCGACGATGGCGGCCTTGTAAGTCTTTGGCAGCGATGACATTGTGACTTCGTAGGTTATAAATGATAGTTCAAGTATGGGTGTGGTCGGTGGGCTTTCGTATGTCCAAGTCAATGTTGATACGATTGTGGGAAGAGACGCTTCTGCAGCTCTCCGGGGACACAAGCGGGAGGAATGCGCAACGTCTTATACGAACCTCCAAACAAGGCGGGAGGGGCCGCTGAACACAGTCCGGGTTGCTCTGGATATCATGTGGCAGCAAGCTCCAGACCCCTCACTTTGCCTGATCAAGGTGTTACAAAGTCAAAGACGGCCCTGCTAGGCATGCAACGCGGCAGCTCTCGTCAGCTTACTGCGTCCAAAGAGCTGCTTCAACCAAGCAGTTCTCAACCCAAAAGATCAACAACAATGGAGCAAGAGGGGTAGGGTCCGGTGGCGCCGGCACTAGGCTTGATAGTGACATCAACACCAGGCTCAATCGGACTTGTGCAACCCTTCCATCATGGCATGGATTGTGATGGGCCTTGGTCCAATCGCTTAAAACCGATGGAGATAGGTGATTGCCGATACCATGTTTACTGATTCAGGAAAGATGGTCGCCTATCAAAAAGTTCACGGTCAGGAGCCCACGGAACTTCACCATGGATGCCTCACGTTCCGGCAGCTTGCTGCTTGGGAGGCAAGGTACACTACCGCTGCCAGGGAATACCAGGTGGCCTCCTTAGCCAACCATATGTGAAATTTGGATCGATCACTCCTCATATCCTGCTATGGCATGCTTCCAATTTCGGCGATTGACGTGTGCATTCAAACCCTCCGATTACAAACATTCCGTGTTTACCAATCAATAGGCTCGAATACCTCGGTTTTGCACGTTCCAAGTTGTTCCGAACCCGACAACACAGAGCTAGCGTCTTACGTGCAGTCTCCGTTCCGCTCATGTCTTGACTGTAGGTCTACCTATCCTTATGATGAAAGTTTCATATCATATCAACACCACAACACCATATCAGAATGTGCGTTTGTATCCACCCCAAAGGCTTCGGGAGTGACTCATTTGTTCGACGCAAGACCCGAACGCCCCGCAACAGAACTCTTCGGCAGCTCCCAACGGGTCCACGACATCTGACGTAGCCACTCCAGGTTCGCGCTTCGTAGTATCCTCACCAGCTCTTGGAAGGGGGGGCCCAAGCACTTCGCTTTTTATCGCAAGTCCGAGAGCAGTCAGAGACAACTTGGCGTCGCAAATAATCCGGACTTACCCAATTCTCTTCCCTAAATGCGCAAAGTCGGCCCTCGCGTGTGATGGGCACCGCGGCGGTCCGCGACGGTCTGAGTCCGGGCTTGGTCTCAGAGGACACCTTATTAGGGACATCAAACAATCATTTGTACGGTTGAAGTCTGATGCAAGCGACGCTGGTCAACTCCAATCTTTTTCTTTTAGTTTTAATTGGATTGTTTTCTTGCGCGATACAAGCCATAGACTGCCAAAAAAAAAAAAGGTCCTCAAACCGACGGCACTTCCCCCAGTCTAAGCAACCCGAACATGTCTCTTCAGGACAAGGTCATCCTCATCACCGGAGGCTCCAAGGGCATCGGCAGGGCCATCGCCCTCGGCGCCGCCAACCAGGGAGCAAAGGTCGTCATCAACTACAGCAGCGACTCCGCGGCCGCCGACGAGGTTGTCAACACCATTGGCGGCGACCGCGCCATCGCTGTGCGCGCGGACAATTCCCAAACGTCGGAGGTGCAGAAGCTCGTTGACGCAACTGTTGCCAAGTTTGGTCGCATCGACGTCCTCATCCCCAACGCTGCCGTGATGCTTATGCGCACCGTGGAAAACACGACCGAGGATGACTTCGACGCCATGTACAACACCAACGTGAAAGGTCCCTATTTTTTGGTCCAGGTAAGGGCACTCACTCGTCGAGGATTCGCACCGCGGAGCAGCCAACTCTCCGAGACTAACACGCCCTCCAGAAAGCTCTCCCCCACATGCCAAAGGGCGGCCGAGTCATCTTTCTGTCGACGACAGTCCTCGTTACGAGTAACCTTCCGCCTCCATACCTGCTCTATGCCTCCACCAAGGGTAGCATTGAGCAGATGACAAAGTACATGGCCAAGGACCTCGCCAGCAAGGGGATCACGGTCAACGCCGTTGCCCCTGGTCCCACCGGTACAGATCTCTTCTACAAAGACAAGACCGAAGAAATGGTTAGCCGCATCAGCGCTGGCAGTCCGTTTGGCAGAATCGGCACACCAGAAGAGATTGCATCAGTCACTTTGTTCGTGGCTGGCGAGGGCTCATCATGGGTCACCGGGCAGACTATTCGGGTGAACGGAGGTATGGCTTGAAATTATGTCATACGAGGGAGAATAATGCGCATTGAGTGCTGCTCATAATTGTAAATCTTCACATTATCCAAACGTCCTGGCCTGGGTTGTTGAGACGAGTCAGGTCTCCACTAAATGCCCGCTTCATGCATTCTGTCATCGTCATCTATTGCTGTACCCCCAAGGCGGCGAGCGCATTGCGGAGCTCTTTGATCGCTGTTGGCACATCTTCAAAGTTTAGTGCAGATATGGCCCACTTGGCATGCTTTTGTGCCTTTGGCAGATCCTGGTCGTCTGTTGGCGCACTACTCGGGGCCCACGAGTTGTTTGAGACAGGGACAACGGGAGGCTTGGGTTGTTGCGCGACAGGCGGCGGCGGCTTGAACTGCTGAGGAGCCGGGGGAGGAGGTGACTTTGTAACATTGGATGGAGGAATCTGTGGCGGCTGCCAGGGCGATGGGGTGTTTGCTGGGCTGAAGGACGGGCCGCCGGTCGATGAGCCCGCGTAGGGAGAGGGAGCCGATGGCGCATGTGCCGCCGCAGATGTGTAGTTGGGGCCGGTCTGGCTGAGAGGCGAGGGGGGGAACTGCTCGGGGGGGTCAAAATAGCCCTGAGGCTGGGCCGGTGGAGGATTTAAATCGCCCTCCGACGGAACTGACGGCAGGTCAAGCACACTTGATTGCGCAGGTTCAGGAGCACTTGGTGTCTGGGAGGGAATCTCTTCCGCTGGTGTTGCCGCCTTTTTGTAAAATTCCGTCTCCGGGTCGTCCTCCACAGTCACGGGCTTGGGCGGAGGGGATGTAAGACCCTGCACGTCGGGATCGTTGGGGTCCAGAGCAGGCAGAACTTCCTCCGGTTCGGGCTCCTCTTGCTTGGGGTTCGATTCATTGGGGTCCTTCCCTTCCTTGATGGCCTTGAGTATCCGAGCAGCATTCCACTTAGCGTACTTGACCTTCTTCTGCGTCTCCTCGTCTATCGGTCCCCAAATATTACCCAACAGGAAGAAGGTAGCGGCGGCGTCATAGGTGTCGGCGGTTTGCCTAACTCAGGACACATTAGCCAGGTGAACCAAGTGAAGCGGGAGAAGTCGAACATACCTCGTGACGCGATTGGCGCGGAGGACCTTTTCTGCCCTGTCCAATGTGTCCTGGGCGAACTGCTCCACGTATGCCTGGCCGACCGTATCGTCCGTGATGGCCTCTTCACCAGCGTTTTCGGTTTTGGTCTGATAAGACAACTGTTAGTTCAACTTATCAACACCAGAACGTAACGATGCGCTGGCTACTCACGCGCTCGAGGCGATCCATAAGATTTGTTGTGTACGTCAAACTGTCATCGTCGGCATTGTGCAGCCCCTTGCCCAGGATCTGGTTAACAACCCAGTATTCACCTGCAAACTTTGGTAAGTCAGGTGTTCGGGGTTTGGACGGTTGCATCGCAAGTTCACGGTTATTTGCACGTACACCAGTAGGTGATGGCCGGCTTGTGTTGTCGCAGCTGGTTGGCGCGATTGATGAATCTTGTGATATCGGCCTGTCGTAGGCTGTCGGGAATGGGGTCGGCCATGATTGCGACCGGTTTGACCTGATGTTGTCGACTCGAGAATATCGCAATGAGTTGATGAGCTCTGGCTAGATACGCATTAAGAGAGGAAGCGAAGGCTGCCGAGTGGCAAGAGGCAGCTCTCGGGTGCAAAGGAGCAGAATACTTGCGACGAAGCCTGCAACACCAAGAGGTTGGAGACGGTGTGGTAGGTATCGGTGGTGCTTGGAAGCCTGACCGCGGCGTCAAGTGCCCCCACATTGGCATTACAGCGAGGGGAAAGTCACAAGGCACCGTTCCCAGCTAGGCCCATCTTCAGCAGCGTGACTGACATTGCGTGCGCCTGCGTCCAGGGGACGGAGGGGCAGGGAACCTCTGCTGCGCCACAGCACTTTGGCAGCACATGGTCCCGACGTTAGACGTGGCTCAAGCTCCCCAAGCTTGTGTGGGGTACGTGGCCAGTGAGGGACAGGGGGGTGGACTGAAATGCTTCGACTCGATTGACTGGAAATTTCCATGGTTCCATTCGCAGACGAATTTAGGTCAAAGGGGTGAGGGGTTCATGTCTCACAGTTCCACGGTGGCCTCTTTTTCTTCGGTTCCCCCCAAAAAGGCCAACTTTACAAGTTTCCCTTCTCATCGGCAGCTTCCATTGATAAATGCTGTAGGGGAGGACTTGTTCACATAACCGAGTTTCTTCTCCTGCTGCCCATTCCTGTCTATCTATCCGTACCTTCTTTTCCCCTTCTCTCGCAACAATACCAGAAGGCTACCTCCTCACCTGAACTTGCCTTCTGGGCTCACCTTTCCCACCCCACAACGTTGCTTAACTCTATCCACCACGATGCATCACCCCACCATGTTGGCCACTGGCCTTGCCGTTCTTTCGGCTTTGCCTGGCGCCCAAGCTGGCATGTACCCAAAGAGCTCTGCTGTTTTGCAGGTTGATGGCAAAAGCTACGATCGGCTGATTGCCAAGTCTAACTACACCTCGGTATTACGCTCCGTCACAACTTGTACGAGGGATGTCCGTTTTACTGACTTTAAGAACCACAATAGATTGTTGAATTCTACGCCCCGTGGTGCGGTCACTGCCAGAACCTGAAGCCCGCCTACGAAAAGGCGGCCAAGAACCTCAATGGCTTGGCCAAGGTCGCCGCTGTCGACTGCGACGACGACGCAAACAAGCCTCTTTGCGGCCAAATGGGCGTCCAGGGCTTCCCTACCCTTAAAATTGTGAGACCAGGCAAGAAGCCCGGCAAGCCCATCGTCGAGGACTACCAAGGCCCCAGAACCGCCACCGGCATTGTCGAGGCCGTAGTCGATAAGATCAACAACCACGTTAAGCGAGTTACCGACAAGGACCTTGACTCCTTCCTCGAGGGCGACAAGCCCAAGGCGATTCTCTTCACCGACAAGGGCACGACGAGCGCTCTGCTTCGCAGTATCGCCATCGACTTCCTCGACGCTGTCACCGTTGGTCAAGTCAGGAGCAAGGAGGCCAAGGCTGTCGAGAAGTTTGGAATCACGTCTTTTCCTACTCTGGTCCTCCTTCCTGGTGGCGACAAGGAGCCCATCGTTTACGATGGAGAGCTAAAGAAGGAGGGCCTGGTAACTTTTATTTCTCAGGTCGCCTCGCCTAACCCCGACCCTGCGCCTGCCGGTGACAAGAAGGCCGAGAAGAAGGCTGCGAAGAAGAGCAAGACTACATCCACCGAGTCGAGCACCAAGCCCGCCGCCGAGGAGGCAACACCCGAGCCCGAGACACCCGAAGAGACTAAGTCGACCGAGCAGGCGGCACCCGTCATCAATGTTATTCCTCCTCTGCCCATCGCCGACACCCCCGAGAAGCTGCAGCAGGAGTGCCTCAGCACCAAGTCCCACACCTGTGTTCTAGCATTCGTGCCCACCGAGGAGAACGACAATGCTGGAAAGGCTCAGACCAGTCTCTCGGAACTAGCCCACAAGCACGCCCAGAGCAAGCGCAAGCTTTTCCCTTTCTTCACCGTTCCCGCCGAGAATAGCGCCGCTGCCACCGTTACCAAGGGCCTCGGTCTGACTGGCGAGGTCGAAATCGTCGCCATCAACGCTCGACGCGGCTGGTGGAGACACTACGAAGGCGACTTTGACGCTGCGAGCGTGGAGAGCTGGATTGATGCTATTCGTCTGGGCGAGGGTGCCAAGAAGAAGCTTCCTGACGGCTTGGTTGTCGAGGAGGTCGAGACCGACTCTGCTGCTTCTCAGGAGTCCACCACATCCACCGCGGCCACGGAGCCTACTCCTGAACCGGAGACGGAAGCTCCCAAGGAGACATCGTCCGAGGCCCCTGCCCCGCATGACGAGTTGTAAATTGTCCTTCAAGTTTCATATCTGAGCGAGCATTAGTCGTGGCTGTACAATAGTAATGCAATAGGAAATATGATCATGGAAGAAGAGGAAAAGGGCCACCACGCATACCATTCATTTCCTTGTTTCCGTACTGCCCGTAGACGCGTCCGCTCATGAGTCCATCTCCAAATCCAGACCAGTGCCCTTGTCTACGGCGCCCTCCTGCACCATCTGTCTGCCCTTTTCTTTGACAACTCTGTCCATAAACTGTCGAACCTGCTTGCACCCGTCTACACCCACAGCAAGCATGCCTTCCAGTCGACTGACCTGGACACGGCTCTCGCACACCAGGACAGAAACGCGGTCCGTTAAGCCGAGCGTTCCCACCGTAAGGTAAGGCAGCTCCTGCTCCTCCTGGGTATTCAAATCCAGTAAGGGGTCGGCACCGTCATCGGCGGCGGCGTATGTTGACGTCGAGCCCGCGGTACATGCGGCAATATAGTCGGTCATTGGGATACCAGCATCGATGAGTGCGAGCGTCGAAGCGTTCAGAAGAGCGGCCAGCAGAGAACCGTCTTGCGACAGCACGTGGAGGGAGATGGAGATGCTGCTGTGAGGGTAGAGGTGGGTGTGAAGGTTCGCAGACACGGCCTTGGCGATGGTAGCCTCAAGCTCTTGCGTACGCCTACATTCAATTCAAGCATTAGCCAAACCGCTTTATTTCGTATTCTGATAGGCATCAGGCCCGACTCACTTGTCATTTCGGCCTCGCTTCTTACGATCCACAGAGCTGAAGCCGGCAACGACAAGGTTAACAGTGACAGCAGCCTCCTTGGTCTGACCGCCCACGCCACCGCGGCGCTGGGGTTCGCTCGGTCCCGTTACGACGCACATGACCTTGGTGTGGCCCATCTCAAGGTAGCTGGAGCCGTCGGCGGCATCCTGGGTCCGGATCTGGGCGTGCAACCGTCGGAGCTCGTTCCAGCGGCGACCATCCACACGCAGGAGCGCCAGGGAGTATGTCGATGTGTCCAGAGGCATTGCCGGGTTTTGTTGGGGGTAATCCGAATTGATAGTAATGCGAGAATATGGATATGGAGAGAAGGTGGTTGATGTGTGTCGCGTGGTGGGCTGGGCAGCAACGCAAAGTCGCAAGAAACCAAGACAGGGCTGTAGCAGCTTTGACGAAGCCCAAAATTTTGGAAGCGTCAATCTCAAGTTGGGAAAGTGGGATGAATTGTGGGGCCAGGCAGCGTCGGTGTGTCGGTGTGCCGATGGCCCGACCATGGCCCAGGTTTCCGCACAGACCTTGAGAGACAAGTCTGAAGGGGACCCCTGGGACCCAGACCCCGGGAGCTCAGACACGTCCCGCCGAATTGTCCCTGCCGTAGCCGAAATCGTGGGGAAGCTCCCGTTCAAAACGAGAGCCAACACCCTTACTTCTGAGACGGAAGAGGGGAGGTTACTGTTCAAGGCCAAACCATAGATCAGAGCATGGATCCTGCAGGTCGTTTATTGGAAGGAATTGGAAACGCGGGGTAAACACAGAGTCAAAGCTGCCTAGACTAGGAATGATGCGTTGCGTGATGGTTGCACGCCTGCGGCGTAGATCACCTGGCTGCTGGCAAGTGGTAGGATGGAGGCATACGACATCCAGGCGAAAGCCCTGTGTCCGTCATGAACAAGTCAAACGAGGGCGATAATCCCAAACAAAAGCCCCAGATATGAAGCTTAGCTCCTGAAGGACAGCACACTGAAGTAAACTATTATGTTTGTCATTCCTCATCAAGTGCTATTATTACAGTCTCAAGTCAAGCGAGAAGTCAGCTAACCACTCAGTCTGCTTGGCCGCTGTTGGTTCAGCCAGGCGGCGAAAAGAATAGAAACCATTGTCCATTGCCCATTGCCCGCGTTAATAGCCGGCCTTTGTTTCAGCCTGTTCAATCCCACAAAGAAGCCAGTTCCCAGTCACAAATCCGTAAAGGAAAAAATAAAAGTGTAAAATACACAGAATGGGATTCCACCATTGTGTCTTTACGCCATAACCAACACGCCCACGCTGGACGTACTCATTTCCGTCGCTGGCGGGACGATGACCAAGTTGCTAGCTGGATCTTTGTCGTCCGGCCCGTCGGTCCATCCTCTTTCAGGACCCCACCTGATCTTTCGGCCATTGACCGCAGCAACTTCAAGCAATCCTCTCATCATAGCGCCAGACTTCTTTACGCTGGGCCAGGCATCAAAGTAGACCGCGTCGAGCCAGGGCATCTGGTCAAGGATGTCTGTAAGAAGAGACCGAGAAAAGCCCTCGTAAAACCCGTCCGAGCGACGGAAACCGTTGAAGATGCCGTCGCTGGGGTCACATTCGACCATCACTGTGAGTCGACGGACGTTGATGCAATCCTGAAGCCCTAGGGCAGGATTAACCACCCAGCCCCGAGGAGGTTTACTCCATCCAGGACCAAGGCGGAGCTCCAGCGAAGTGAGATGTGAGCGTGAGGTAGGCTTCATTCGAGCTAAAAGAGGCTTCTTCGTCTTGAAGTACCGACCTGGGTGTGTAGGGAAAATGCGGAAGGTACGGCTGCTGTAAAAGTAGTGGGAGACTTCATTGTAGATTGTGCGACAAGTCCTCTGGATTCCGAGCTTCTTGTGTAGTCGCTTGTAGTTGTCTGGGTCGAGGTCAATAACACCTTCGGCACCCTCAAAATAGTAGTCGTAGATCTTAAGTCGCAGTTCAGAGGGCAGCGCCATAAAAGGGAATGGCTTTGCGCGTCGTCTCGCTCTCTTTTCACTGAGAGTAAGCGAACTGAAAGGGATTTTATCGAGCTCAGCGTCCCATTCGACTTCGGAGGTATAGGTCGAAGGGTATGCGGAACTAAGGGGAGTCGTAAGGGTGGAGGGGATCGGGGTCGGGTCAACTGACGACCCGGCGGCACGGGAGATCTTAACGCGGCGGGACATATTGGCTGTGTCTGGGTTCGGGTGTAGCGTTTTGAACGTGGTTTGTAGCCGAGTGCTTCTTATTCGGTGGGCGGAATCGTCCTAGTCGTGAAATCGTGACGCTGTTGGGAAGTGCAGTGGTTCTCGGAAGGAAAGGCGCAAGTGGCGGGGTGGCGGGGTCGAGGTTTGTCGCAAGGGGGTAGTATCTGGTGGCTACGTGCAGAGTTTTTTTTTTTACGACAAGTGTGAGGTGTAGAACAATTCAGGGACATTCAAGCGAAGTAGGTCGACAGATAGTCTCGCAGGACGCAGATTATCACAGAGGGTGGTCCCATTGTGATCGATGCAGCGAACTTGGGGACCACCCTCTAGAATTCACCACGCGCGACAGCCATGTTGACGGCAGTAGTTATGGACTGTGACAGTGCTTGACGTTGACGGAGCAAATAATGGGCGTTAGCGACGTCCGCTTGACGAAGTGTGTACCGAACAACACTGGGTGCACTTCGAAGTCGGTGGGGTTGTGGTAAGAGACGTGTAGAGATATTTACGGAGGTATCGGGGGGATTGGCTCAGTTTATGAGAGGGGAAAGGAAGACGGACGGCAAGCACCTTATGCATGAAGGCTACTGCGAAAGACCAAGCGACACGACCACTTTCCATAACATTCAGCGCCTCTGGACAAGGTTCGCACGTGAGCCCATGCAAGGATGTTCTGTTCAATCGACCAAGTCTCCTCTTCCAAAGCCAATCAGCTGAGACAAGGCCGGAGGGGGGACGGCAGTGGTCTTCAGTGGATATTAGTAGGCATGACCTCATGAGCTGCCACATCGTATTAGTACTGTACTCGCTTGAGGGTTCCGTGCGAGAAACGCTGAAGTTCTGCACTGTATTTCGGACAGTGGTGTTTTTCGGAGCCCGGAACATGTTCGGTACTCAACGGGCTCGCGTTGGAGCTTGGGGATTGGCATCCCGCTCAGTAACCATTGGAGTTCCAACTCGACGGAAGTGGGTCGAGGCCCCAAAGTATCTATACTTAATGACCTAGCGAATGCGGTGCCACTCATGGAGTGAGAGCTGGCTCGGTACGTAGCGACACGAGCAGCGGTAACTTGTCAGAAGTCAAGCACTCCCAAGGTTGGTGGTGGTGGCTTTCCTACGAAAATTTCTAGTGCCTTCGCCAGGAATTATCTCCAACCCACTCCACCCAGACGTTGTCACGTCCAACAACCTGTCTTGTCTACCGGCGCATCAAGGTCATCTCGATTGCTTGAAAGCTGAGTCGAATCTACACTAGAAAACGAACCTCCTACTCTCGCATATCCCCACATCGGCCCTTGGAAAGCCATGCTGTCAAGGGCAGCTCGGATCGCGCGTCTGCAGCCGACTGCGGCTCACCTGTACCGCTCTGTCGCAACACCAGCTGCGAGACCTCGATTTCTAGCTGCATCATGGGCAAGAAGCTTTGCACAAGAAAACAGACCAGACGGCCCTTCTTCTACAAAGCCTAGCGATCAGCAGAAACCCCCTGCGTCAAACACCGAGTCGTCATCGAGCCCTGACTACCAAGCTGCTTATGAGGAGGCTGCCGAGGCGTCATCATCAAAAAGCTCTTCCGTTAACACACCCAAGTCCGATGCCGAATCGAAAACCTCCGATGCCACCGAAGCCCCAGAGAACACCGGCCCGACCGGACCTTTGCCCGATCTGACCCAGGGCATCCCATCAACCTTGGCCTATGAGCTATCCGGCGCAGCGAACAAGGCCGCTCTCGCCGCTATCGCCGAGGAGGATGCTGCTGCATCAGGTGGTGGACGTGGGCGTGGAGAGCTTCCCGACTCCGCATACGTTTCGTCAACAGACAGAAAAAGACAGCAGTTTGCCAACCGCATGTTTCTCGCCTTCTTCGGATTCAGCGCGGCGGGCCTGGTCTACCTCGGACGAAACTGGGAGGACAAGGAAGACGAGGTGCGACACGCCCAGGACGCGCCCAACGGGTGGGCATTCTCTTCTTGGTGGAACAGGGTTACCGCTCGTACAAGCGATTTCTTGAACTACTACCAAGAGCCTGCCTTTGAAAAACTGCTGCCTGACCCTGACCCGTCGTTCGAGCGTCCCTACACCCTTTGTATCAGCTTGGAGGATCTCCTTGTTCACAGCGAGTGGAGTCGCGAGCACGGCTGGAGAGTCGCCAAACGACCGGGCGTCGACTACTTCCTGCGTTACCTCAGCCAGTACTACGAGTTGGTTCTTTTCACCAGCGTACCTTTCGCCATTGGCGAGCCTCTTGTGAGGAAGCTCGACCCCTACCGCTTCATCATGTGGCCGCTGTACCGTGAAGCGACCAAGTACAAGGATGGAGAGTTTGTCAAGGTATGTCCACGTCCTCCAGTCTCTGCGACGGCCAGCGCTAATCTTGAGGCAGGATCTCTCATACCTTAACCGCGACCTGTCCAAGGTGATCATTATCGACACAAGCAGCGGACACGTCCAGAACCAGCCGGAGAACGCCATCCTGCTTCCCAAATGGAAGGGCGACCCCCAGGACAAGGAGCTCGTTGGTCTCATCCCCTTCCTTGAGTATATCCACACCATGCAATACGGCGATGTCCGCAAAGTCCTCAAGTCATTCGAGGGCAAGCATATCCCCAGCGAGTTTGCTCGTCGCGAAGCCATTGCTCGCGCTGAGTTCCAAAAGCAGCTGGAGGCAAAGAAGAAGAAGGCACCTTCGGGTATGAGCTTGCTTGGTGGCATGCTTGGTCTCAAGCCCTCCAACATGAGTTTGATGGTCTCTCCTGATGGCGAGATGAACCCCCACGAGGCTCTTGCTCAGGGCAAGATGCTCCAGGATATCGCACGCGAGCGTGGCCAGCGTAACTACGAGCTGCTTGAGAAGGAGATTCGCGAAAACGGCGAGAAGTGGCTCAAGGAGGAGGCTGCCATGCAGGAGAAGGCCCAGCAGGAGGCCATGCAGAGCATGATGGGCTCTTTTGGCGGATGGTTTGTGAAGAGTGACGACTCCAACAAGAAGCAGTAAAGGCAGGGCTCCCCGTGACGACACTCAACCACGGCTAATCAGCACGCAAACTGTGCATTTTCACCATAACACCTTCTTCTCCCCTCTTACCGAAATCACTTGTACTTGTATCATAGGGCGGGTTTGGGCGGCGGGGAGGCGCCACAGCTCGCATATAGACTTGGTGATGCGCAGGCCTGCGTGTGTACGAATCTTTGTATACTACCCCCCTAGGTTATCATAGGGTGACAAGCATGGTTCAACCAGCTTGGTATATCTATCGAAATGTTGGATTATCCAACTATTCAGTCTCAGCCAACCAGCCGCGTTCTGCTGATTGATGCTTTCGAAAATGGGGTATGAGCATTTGCCGCCTAATTACTTCAACTTAAATATCTAACATTTGTGGTACTCCGTCTCCCTCGTTCTCCTCTGTCGATTTATTCACCATACACGGCCTTTTCTCATGATTTGGTCGTCTTCGTCTTCTTTGTCGTCGTCGTCGTCGTCGCCGCCGCCGTGGCTTGGTCAGCCCAGCTATGCTGCCTCGTCTCTGGCCCAGCAAACACTTCCAGACTCATGAGTCGTTGCCACTCTGTGGGACACGAATTCCCCTCCTGTCTTCAGCACGGTGCTAGAATTTACTCTTCCGAGAGCCCCCATTCAAGGGGGAGTCATGCCCTGGCGCGCACACTGCTCACAATTGGGATCCGTGATACATTGAAAGCGCCTGTTTGGTCATGAGCTTGTTGTATCCAAACACATGACTCCCCTAAGGAGACTAGATCTTGAGGGACACTCACTCATTCTTGTCATTCTCGAACCTGGAGCAGTCGCATTGCTTCATGCAATACTCCCAGTGCACGTTCAACGGCGGTGTCTTGCCCGCCTCCATGATGGGATCCGCCGCAGTCGCGGCGAGGAACTCTGGCTTTGTAGTTGCTGGTGCCGCAGAGGCTGGCGCCGCGAGGAGCGTAGCTAGAAGCGTGATGTAAAAGAGCATGACGAAGGATACGTTTGTTTTGAAGCCAATTGTACAAGGGTCGTTTTCTGGAGGAGACGGGGTAGTCTATAATGCGTGGTGCTGAAGTCGATGATGCCAGTCTCTAGGTCGCTTCCCATCAACTTTGAATGCGCCCCCGATATTTATACTTTTGACTCAACGAGCGAGGCAAGTTCGGCCACTCTCCGTCACTTTCGTTCTGTGCGCGTTGTTCCCAAAAACCGACAGAATCACCATGGCATCATCTGCCCCCTCCAAGTTTGCTCTCGCCCTCTGCAACCCGCCAACCAACCTTGATCCAAGACCTCGTGACGGGCAACAACGACGAGCAAGGCGAGGCGGCGATGATACCCTTGTGTCCCGCATCAAATCACCAGAGGTCGGACTGCGTAGTAGTGCAAAAGAAGCAGACAAGACAAAAAGCCGAGGAATGCCGGAAACAGTACGGCGACTGTTATTCCTGTCCTGGGCCGCGCGGAGGGTCGTACCGGTGTAATCTACACACCTGGCGGGGCAGTGTCCGATGCAGGACACGGCGAAAACTTATAGAAACATACCATCGTCGCATTGTCTTCTTTTGCGCCTCGACCCCTTCCCGGTATACAGGGCAACCGGGGCGGTCAGCAAGGGACAGGAGAAGATTCGTCTTGGCCATCGCACAGCAAAGCTGTCTTGTACGACGTGACGAATGTGCCGTGGACGCGTTCAAGCGAGCTTGGAAGCGCCGTTTCAAGTCATCTCAAAGCAAATGTCCGATTGGCATGAGCCGATATTCCTTCCACTCACTCGTGACAAGCCCCCCCTTAACGTCCTCTCAGTGGCGGGCTTGCTGATCAAGGTACCATACTTCAATCTGTGGCTTAGCACTCGTGGACTCTAACAACAGGGGGTGGCACAAGAAATAGATTGTCGGCGAGACTCTGCGGTCGTGACAGGCGTGTGAGACCTGTCGCAGTTTTCCCAGGCCTGCGTAGTTACCTGATTGCTGACCGCGCTGTGCAGGCCTGCTCTTTCTCTTGTTGTCCTGTTACCCCCCACAACTAGGTAACTGGCCGCGAACGCGACATGACGCTTTTCTCGCTGCCTCAGTGGTGAGCAGGATCGCCTTGCGGAGGGCGTTCGCAGCGGAGTGTAGGTTGGCTGGTGTCGTCCAACGCATGATTGCTCCACACGGCGATATTCTGGAGCCCATGGCGAGAGGCATGGTTCTGCAAGGGGCTCGAAGGCCCACAAAGAAACCCTAGATAGAGACAGGCGATGTTTTGTTAAATGTCCAGAACAATGAGTCGCGCCGCAAGGTGAGAACGTGAACTTCAAAGGAACGGTGCAAGCGGAGAGCATGCCGAGAGGAAATTGCGAGAGGTGGATAAACAATGAAGTAAAATGATCTGGTATAATTAAACTGAGACAGGAGCCTCCCTGTCGGGTATTTGGAATAACATGATTACGATGACTTGACCTGCCCATTTTGATTCGATTTCTTTACTTCTGTAGTCGGGCTTACGACTGGCGGTTTGCCAGCGTCCGTCACAGAAAGCACGCCGTAAGCAATAGCAGCGACGATCGTGATGAGGTCCACAATGTGGACGAGCCACCAAAGGTGCTGCGTACCCAGAGCGCACGTTGCATACTCGAATTTCCAAGTCCATGTGCTTTCGTCAAACCAAGCACTGAACAAACCAGCGTTACCGCCGAAGTCGCCCATCATGCTTCTGACTGTGATCTCTCGCAGGCCCGGAACTCCGGCGGCACCAACGACACCTCGGCCTTTCGCTTTCGCCCATGTTTCGATCTCCCATTTTCGGTCGTCAACTTGGTCGCCGTGCGTCTGATTGATGTAGTGGAACGTGTCACATCCCTCGTGGTCGTGTCCATTCAATATGACGCCGCGGCGACCTTTGCCGTTGCCCGGTGCCTCGGTGTTACCGCTCATGCCATAGATGCCCTCGAGGAAGCCCTTGCTGGCATCGGCGGAGAGTAGGTTCTGCTCCTTCACTCCGCCACCGTCATGGTCACCGTGGAAGTCGAAAAAAGGAGCATCCACACAGATCCCTTCGGGCTTGTACAACGGAATGTGGGTCAGGACGATGGTAAACTGGCCGCTGTATTCGACAGCGGCCGACGTCTCAATGACGGCGTTGATGAAGGCATAAGTTTCGTCCTGCAAAGACGTGTCTTTGGCGGGGGTGTCAAGATTCATGTCGTTCAAAACAACAATACGGATTTCAGGTGGAAGGCGATCGGATTCCGGGTTACTCTCTTCGTCCAAAACCGTGGCGTTGACACTGGCGTCTTCGATGGGAAGCTCAAATCGCAACTCGTAGTTTGCTTTGCCGAAAAGACGCTCAAAGCGCCCAAAACGATCCTGGTTAATATCGCCAGCGTAACCGATGTCGTGATTGCCAGCGACGTTAATAACTCGTCGTGACCATTCCGGAGAAGGATCTCCAGATGTTGACAGATAGTCGTTGAGGTCGTATTCCATGGCTGGGTACTTTGCCTCCTCGTCAGGGACACGTCGGGAGCCTCGCACAACGCGGTTCCAGTACCGACGGCCGCGACGGCGGAACTCCTCTATGCCAATCCATTGGCTACCCAGCAAATCGCCCAGGACGGTGACGTGTGTAGGGCGAGTCCACCAGTGGATGGTTCGGTAGATGTGGGCGAGGTAAAAATCATTGCCAAACAGATCTATACGTTTGCGAATGGACTCGAGCTCTTCGAACACGTCCTCCAAGAAGATATCGACAACGTCGTGCAGGGAGTGACGGATGCGCTGGCGCAGAGAGTGACTTGATCTGAACGAAACATGGGACCAAAGGCTCCGCGCGTGAGGGAAGATGGGGCCGTCGTGTCTTCGAATAGAAGTGTCGCCCTCCAGCTGGGGATCGCCAAGCGCCAACAGGCGGAAAGGTGCCGGACGCGCATTGCTTGATCGAAGTGGAATCGGCAAAGGTATGTGGTGCCGCGCAGCCTCGAGGAAAGCGGTAGTGCTGGTCCCAACGTCGCTCGGACTGGATGTGCGGTCGACTGGCGGGACTGGAAAAGCGCAACCAAGGAAAACGGGGTAGAGGTAAAGGTAAAAGGTCGAGACTACCGCCAGCGGGAGCAGAAGGCGGAGGCCATGGCGGAGGAAGGCCACGAGTGACATGTAGGTGGCCGCATGGGCTAACGTCAGCTTCTTTGCGACTGAATTCTTTTTCGAGCCTCCGAATTGAAGGTCGAGGATAAAACGCGCAGTTATTTCTTGCTGCTGTTATTCTTTGTCATGAGAGAAGCTTGTGAGATTCGAGCCCGTCGCAATTTTCGAGGAGCGACATGGGATTGAGACTGGGGGGGGAAAAAGGGGTCTGGAAGGGTACAGTGAAGTTAGGGCGTGCCCAACACTGTGTCTGCGGTTAGGTGGGGAACTGAGTTCTCACCCATGTTGGGCGATGGCTTGGTCCAGACCACCGACGTCATTGGCAATGAACACTGTATCAGCTGCCCAGCAGCCTTAAGTTAAGGTAGGTATCAGATTGATGAATGCGGCGCAAAGTTCGAGATTCGAAGAAACTTCTGAGCTGGGATCCTTTGTTACTAAGATGCTAAAACGAATTGAGCATTCTTTGAAGATTTTTGGTCGATTCCTCGACATCTTTGCGGTTCGTGAAGGGGCTTGAGTCGAATCGGAGCTCTGTCAACAGGCATCCTTTCTCCCCGCCAAGTGAAAACTAGGGCTTTTTCAGGTTCTATTCTCGCTTCGAGGTTTAATAACGACCTGGGATATGAGATTATACCGGAAAAGTAAGTGCGATTCAAGTCACGGTCTTGTAACACCTGCTATCGCTAAGTTATGCGGAGCATCATTGTTCGTATCCATTCCCAGAACGCCATGCACCCATCAAGTCCAACATGCAAACTATGCATCCGATCCCATCTCTTCTTCATCTTCCAAATCATCATCCAGACTTGGTACATCGACCACGAATTCAGGTTCGTCCGTAGCAAAGGAGAACGCGACGGCGCACCCGTCTTTCCAGCCCTTAGCGACTGGTGTATCGTCGTCGGCAACTCTGATGTGCTTCCAGCCTTGAGCCAAGTCGTTTGAATTCACAGGGAGAGCATATGCGACTTGCGCATCGGTGTCTGGCAAAGGCGTTGTCTCGGGAGAGGCGTGGTTGATGGTGAGACCGTCAGGAAAGCGGTCGTGAAGAACCTCGAGGAGCGCAGCAGTGATCTCAGAGAACTGTTGTTGTCCATCGACGAACATCAAGATGGTATGCGCACCGTACTTGAAGCGCACCGAGAGGAACGTCTCGTCTACCTGCTGTGAGGGACGTTAGCATTTTGCCTTGCATCGATGCAGAAGCACCAAACCAGGAATTCATACCATGTTGATATCTTTTCTGCCGGCAATATGCACAGCCCTGAATCTTCCGCTGATGCGTTCCCGAGAACAAACTCTCCAGTGTCGAGTCGTCAACAAGCTCAATGGATTGCAACGATGGTGATGGCGATGAGGCTTCAGGCGGAAAGCGGCGGGGACAAATCGAAAAGCTTCCGTCACGGAGCGCGACCTGACTGAGGGCGCGCAATGCGGGGCACTGTGCTAAGTTGCGAAATCACATGATTACGTGTCAAGTCCGAATCGTGGAACCCGAAATCTGCCTTGCGCTCTGCGACCTGGTCCAAGCTCCCTAGTCAAGCCGCCCTTGCTGCTAGATTGCGCTGGACTGATCTCTGTCTGGAAGATTGCGTTGCTACTCCGGCTGTAGGAGTCCCTATTTGAATAAATCTCGTTATCGACGATCGAAGATCATATTGCACCCAACTCATAGGCCGTCGCTGCGAAGAACCCAAGAGTTTACCGGGGAGCTGTCACGCCTTTGCAGACAAACTATTCTTCTCGTCACCAATCACCGACACCATGGCTGAAACCCGTAGGATGTCTATGGCCGAGAGCTTCAATCAGAAGCCCTCTGAATCCCGCCTGTCCATACCTACCGCCGCCCGAATTCCTCTGGCCGGTTTAGTCGGCTTTGGCATTGGGACAACACTCGGCCTCGCTCACGGCGGCCGCACCGCTCAGCTGCGCTTCCGTGCCGAGCACGCGCACAAGATGCCGACCACCACGACAGGATGGTACCTCTACCACAAGAGCAAGAACTACCACGCAATGTACGGCGGTCTTCGAGAGGGTCTCCGTATGGGCGTCAGGCTCAGCTTCTGGACTTTGATGGCGTTCGGCCTCGAGAGTACCGTGGATAGGTATCGCGGCAGCACCGACCTCATCAGTACTGTTTTAGCCAGTCTGACGGTGGCCGGTGGCTTCAGTCTATGGAGTATGTTGCAACCTACCTGTTTCCATGTTTCTGCTTAAAGTCTATGATAGAAAGCATGCTAATGACTAGTAATCTAGACCGTTTCTCTCTTCCCACCGCCGCTCGCACAGCAAGGTACGGATTGCTTTTTGGTGTCGTATATGGCGGCCTGCAAGATGCCGTTGGCTTCGCCCGCGGTCGTCCCATTGGCTACGTCGACTTTATCCGCCGGCGCTTTGGTTCTGGCAAGACGACGAGTCTCGAAGAGCCGCAGCAAAGCTAGACCAGAGAGATTTCCTTCAACAAGGAGATACTGGTGCGGCAAACTGTGCGTTACGAGTCGTGCAACCCAATCTGTTAGGATAACAAGCCAGGAGGGTGGTGGATCATCGCCTCCGTACAACTAGAGCGATACGGATGTCATGGTATGTGACCTTGCCATTACAAAAGACTGCTCTTGTCCTTCTGGAGATGAATCTACTCTCCGCGCAGCCGGCTCGACGAGCATTTCCAAGCAAGCGCGCAGGACTCCGCCTTCGGCCAACTTCAGCTGTTTACATGGTAGACTTCTTGCCGGCTGAATAACGGACGGCCATCGTCGCAAGGTTCGGCACGGATGACAGACCGTGAGTAACTGGGGAACAGTCCGGGCCTGCACCCAATCCCACTGCCCTCGGCAAGCTCGGCGTCCAGACAGTTGATTTGCCAATGGAATGTAAGCTGTGGTGCGCCATCCGATCACTCCAGCTCCGGCTATAATCGGCTCTGCCAATGAGGCGCAGATACAGCAGTCTGCCACCACGTGGCGGTCCGTGTGGAGAGATAACCAAGACTTGGCTTTCCTCACAAGAGCTGTCGCTAGCGGTTTTGCCTTATCTGGCCGAGACAGAAATACATCATCCATCACTCATTCGGCTCAACCACCGTCGGATCTGGCCTCAACCTTAGATAACAGCACAGCCCGTGAGGAGGCCTGGGAGTCGTCCGTGGGTAGGGATACCGCGGCGATTTGATTGCGAAGACCGGAGACGGAGGAGGCCAGCCTGGATCGTGAAGTTATAACAGCCTTCCCCTCGCTCTCGCTCTCACTGGTGTTCTCTGTCAAAGAGCAGATAGCTTTTACATGAATCAAAACCTACTCACTCCTCATACACACTCTCTCCTGGCTGTATTTTTACCATTCCCAACATTGACTGTACGCTGTGTACCTGGTATCTCCGAGTCTCACCCGCGTCAATGGCTTTGCCACTACACAGGCCGTGCTTGTATCGCACCCAGAGGGCAGCCTTGACAATTGCACCTGCTCATGCTTGTCACCGTCTGGTTTCTTCGGCAAGACTGACGGAAATCGCCTTCCTACCCTTAATATCATCACGACGTCGTTGCTACCGTATGATTACAATGGCGACAAGAAGATCCATCCACTCCTCTTCTAAGAGGCCCTCCTCCAACGATCAGCTCTTGGTTGCAACCACGTCAGCATCATCACCGACCACACCATCTACGGCGACGGACATGCGCTCGCCAGCACCCCTCTCGGTCTTGCCCTTGCACATGATAATCCGCTCCCTCCTCACATCAACGATTTCCTCGTCGCCAATCCTACTCCCGCCCTCCCTGTGGATAATTTCTGCACTTGCCCACACCACGAACCCTGTTCTGAACCCCGACAGAAACCCGCTGCTGCGCTTCCTTTTAAAACACACATTCTACGCTCAGTTCTGCGCCGGCGAGAACCCTACCGAGGTCACGCGGACCATCGCTAGACTTAAGGATATTGGCTTCACGGGTGTCATCTTGGGGTACGCGAAGGAGGTAGTCCTCACAGACTCTCAGGCCCAAGATTTCGCGTTGTGCATGGAGGGCAAGACAGCGCAGGAGTGCGTTGACAACGAAATCATGCCTTGGGCTGAGGGAACGTTGGAGACGGTCAGACTTGCGCAGCCAGGGGATTTTGTCGCGCTTAAGTAAGTCTCCCATTACGATGCAATCATACCTATGGCTACTAATTATCTCTAAAGATTCACCGGTGCAGGCCGTCAAGCATTACATTCCCTTTCGGAGCATCTGCCTCCCTCTACAGCTATGGCCGACGCGATCGACTCCATTTGCTCTCTCGCCACCGAGCGCGGCGTTCGCTTGTTGTTCGACGCCGAGCAAGCGGCCCTTCAGCCTGGCATCGATGACTGGGCTGTGGACTACATGCGCAAGTACAACACCGTCCCCGGAAATGCCATCGTGTACAACACATACCAGGCGTACCTCAAGTCAACCCCTCTTACACTCCGGCACCACTTGAGGACCGCACAGGCTGAAGGCTTCACTCTGGGTGTGAAGTTGGTACGCGGCGCATACATCGGTTCCGATCCCAGACACCTCATCCACGATACAAAGGCAGACACAGACGTTGCATACGACAGCATCGCTGAGAGCTTGCTTCGAAGGCAGTGGGGTGACGTCTTGCAGGGAGACTCCCATATGCCTCCCGTTAGCTTGGTCCTGGCATCTCACAACGCCGAGTCCGTCAGACGAGCGCGCACCATTTGTGATACCGGTGAGGCCAAGATCCAGGTCGCATTCGCGCAATTGCAGGGTATGGCCGATGAGGTCAGCTGTGAACTACTTCCTTCGAAAAGTCCCGCAGGCGTACGAGAGAAGCACGCGGGGTCCCGGGCTGTTGACGCATACAAATACCTCGTCTGGGGTTCGACGGGCGAATGCATGAAGTACCTGCTGAGAAGGGCACACGAGAACCGCGACGCTGTGCAGCGAACGCGGGATGGACGGAATGCAGTGTGGCATGAGTTGGTGAGGAGAGCCAAAAATGCAGTTGGGGTATCGGTTCTGAGGTAATGCGTCTTCTGAACTGAGAGGTCGGTTTCGTCGGGCCGCAAGGGATCTGAGCTTTGAAGCATGATTAGACCTATACAATACTGTAGAGCAGTAATGATGACATAACTTACGACACATAAGTTCTCGCGCGGGGGCGCATCCCATTACCACAGAAGCTGACAGCAGCGCCGTCCCACACTAAGCTTAGGCAGTACGCAAGGCCATGGCTCCCAAGACCAGCGTCTCCAACTGCTCCCTGCGTTCTGTCTCATCTTTGATAGCGTCCAGCCACGCAAGCCCGTTGAGCTTGTAGTACTTGCGCACTTTGGGCCAGTCCGTACATGTCGCAATAGACTCGTCAGTGAAGGGGACCGGTGTGCCCTGGACGTGCTCCGTGAGGTGTTTTTCGACCTCTTCGGCGGTCAAGGATGAGGATCCCGCCGAGGGAGATGTGATTTTGATGGCGATAACGTCCATGCTCGAGGGGCTAATACCGTAGCGACGGTACGCTTCTACGATCTGGGGACGATGGTCAGATATCACAACACGACATGCTGTAGGGCAGGGGAGCTGTTTCGTACGTTTTTGGAGGGGCTAAGGGACATGACGAGCTCAGAGTGAACATTGGGGGTCTTGAGGCTGCCGTCAACCTTTGCGGTCACGGCCTTGAAGGCGGCGGCAAGGATGTGGGTTCGCGAGACGGCCTGGACGTGGTGCTCTTGTTAGCAGCGCACACCAATTGCGAAATCTCTTGGTGGTGAGGGCTTCATACGACAGACGCGTCGATCAAGGCGTACTCGAACTCGGGGTTTCGGGCGCGGAGCTGTTCGTGAAGAAATGCGGCGTTTTGTACGTCCTTGAAGAAGGCGACGTGGAGGGCGTGGTCAGCCGGGACGTGGTCGATCGGTATGATCTCGATGATGGACGCCATGGTGGGTGGAGGTACGGAAGTCGGGGACGACGGACAGGGAAAGTTGGAATGTAGGGAGAGGGTGAGTGGACGGCTGGCGAAGCTGTGGTATGAAACTATCGCGGGGTAAAGTTCGCGTTGTGATGACTGAAGAAATTCGCGGCACCGTCCAATGTCCAAGTTTGTTGTCGGCGGTCAGAGAAAATGGAGGGGCATTCATGGCGGGGTTCCCTGGCCACGTCAGAGCATACGGCCCCACTCTTCCCGCTGTAATCCAGCGCGACACAGTGAAGCTTCGTTTCCGACTTGATATGATGGAAGATTACTGATGTTGAACTCACATCATTAAGAATTGCGCTCTTCACATACGTGTTTGTATGTGGTCTAACGTTCCGTGAGAACGCATTGGATGGCTACGCGACATGTCTGTCCAGTCAACTACCATTCTGGCTAAAGTTTTGAAGGATGTCTTCTGTCTGACGTCGTTTATTTCACTTTTGGTACCATGGCTTGAAGTGAATCCCGGTGCGAGCCACGCAACAGCTTCGTTTCTGCCAGGATTGGACTGTTGATGAGTCGTGAGAGTTTTAGCTGGCGAGCCAAAACCAAGCTTAATTATGCGCCGTTAGTTTTTCCTTCGGTTTGTCTTCTCTTTCCTTCTTTTTCCCCTTCCTATTCTGGAGTAAATCTGCCCAAGTCGGCATGGGCTTGAGATTTCAGCCGAGCCCGCGATCGTTCAACGATACTTGTAATCGTCTCATGGTCTGAAAAGCAATGAGCAGTCATCTCAATACGTGTGAGATGAAGACCCAAATATGTGACCACTGGAGTTGTTTTTGTTTGGCCTGTTATGTGAGCTGAAGCTTGTGGCTTCGGCTCATCTCACCTCGGTCTTCATATGTTGGGTGTCCAATTGTGTCGCGTCGGTGAGCTCCAGGTTCAGATGCTCCATCCCATCGCAAGACACCTACCATTTCCGATTACTTCGGCATGGCAACAACAGAAGCATGATTTTGTAAAGAGGCAGGGTTCCTCATTCGCACATGCTGCCCACCTTCACGACTCAATTCCCGAATCGAAAGACAGACATGCCGATCTTCCTGCAGGTCGGCACTCAGTTACACCTCGCCATCGCAAAAGCTTTCTACACGCGGACAAGTGTAAGAGAGTGATACTGTTACCCTAGTCACTAATGGCCAATATGATAATACACTACTCTTATTAACTAACGCGGTGGAGACTCTTCGTCGACTAGTTATTGGTTGCCTGGTGGCCCGGGGCTAACAAGACGATACAATGATGGAAACCCGTACGCAACGGGCTTACCGTAGGTTTGGTAGCGCAAGGAATTGTTCCTCTGGCTATCTCATAGAGGATGTTCTCGTCCAGTGCGCACAAAGAAGCCGCGTGGGCCCAAAAGAACTCGGCTCTGATAACTTAGACAACGCTTCTCCAAGTTAGGCAAAGTCGAAGAAGGAAACGAATTTGCTTGCAATCAACAGACACAAGGGGGACAGGACAACTTAACTCTTGAAGAGTCTAGAAGCTCTAGAACCTCGGGAACCTTGCTACTTTTCGTTTCCATTTCATTGTTGGCGGACGCCCGCAAGCGCCATGTCAGCCACCGACCACATACCACAATTTGTCGTCTGGATGCCGACTGAAGTACTCGATGTCCTGCCGCCATTTCACAGTGTCGTGTTCTCATCCGCATCGATCTAGCACTAGCCTGTTTCCCCGCCAGGCTTTGGCGTGGCTGCACCTGCCCAATTCAGCCCTCGCAGTGAGGTGAATACTCTACTTTTAGTGACCTAAACGCGCTCGCGACGCCCTACCAGGATAAGGTGGTTGTCTACGGTTCGAATACAGCTGACTCTGTTCCCTTCACCTTGTCTGGGTCCAATCGATTCGCGCTCGTCATCGGACTCGGTTTTGGTGTTCTCGCTTGGCCTTGATGGACGATGAATGACTGTTGTCGACTTCGCTTCATTTCAGGGCATTCTGTCTTGACTTGCTCATCTACAGCTTTAGGCTCAGCATTGTCTCATCCTGTTCGATGCCGGCCAGACTGTGAAGGAACTGATGCGCCCAGTGGGTTGGCTCAAGACAAGGTCTCAGTGGCCTCAGACATTGACCTTCTAGACCGTCGTATCACACATCCATTACTTGACGCCTTCTTCTCCCACTGCGCTCCCAGGCAGTTAGGTAGTCGGCTCACCGGTGGTGACTTCGCCTCGCCTCGTCTCGCTTCAGTCAAGGTTGGTTCACGCTGGAGCCCGCCCGCCGGCATCCCAGCAGCTTGGAAAAGACAGGTCCACTAAAGTGCATCGCCAGCTGTGATCAGCGCGCCTCAAACTCACCTCAGCCCAAAAGAACCATCAGCAAAACTGCAGCCCTACCTTAACTGGTGCGTGCTCCCAGCGCATGTCTCCCTGTCCAAGGTCCACTGTGCCACACCCCTTGGCACCTACCTTAACTCGACCCTTCGATCCTCCTCGGAGAGCTCCCTAAAAAAACGCGGAAACCTCCATCATTCAACGGCAAGCCCCGTCGCGACACCGAGNCAGAACATCCTTTTCAACTGCATCGTCGTAATCAACCTTTTTTTTTTTTCGACTCCTGCGGTCTTCTTCCCAGAGAGGGCCAAGTGACAATGCCCGGTCGCCCACCGAAGCGACCGGCAGAGGCTGGCGATGATGCTGCGGCTGCTGCTGCCATTGCTACCAGCACCGACGCCGACGGACATCAGGTCGCCGCCAATGCCAAGGTGAAGCTTCCGCGACTCGAGAAAGGCCCTCACGAAGACTTCTCCTCCGTCGTCAAGAGTCGTCTGTCTTCCTACACAAGGACAGGCCAAGCTTGCGATAGATGCAAGGTGCGTTTTGCATTCCGTTCCTACTCTCCCAAGTCCAACTTCGACGAACCATACTGAACTAACTCTGTGTGGCACACAGGTAAGGAAAATCCGATGCGACGCCCTTCCCGAAGGATGCTCGCATTGCATCAACCAAAACCTCGACTGCTACGTCACCGACCGCGTCACTGGCCGAACCGAGCGAAGGGGCTACCTTCAGGAACTCGAGAGGGAAAAAACAGACATGCTGAACCACGTGCGCGAACTGGAGAAGCTACTCGAAAACAATGGCATCGAAGTAAAGCCCTACAACTGGTCGCCGTACGGCATGAACTATCCGCCTCCCGGCGTAACCTACGATCATATGGGCAATGCCATTGAAGACCCGGCTGAGAAGAATGCATGGACCAAGGTCGGCTCCGTCTGGGTCAAGAATTACAACTACAAGCCCTCCGCCAGTCGCTCCTTTCCCCGATCCGCCCTCGAGTCGCGACCAGCACATAACCACATAGGCGTAAGTGCCGACAGCGCGCCGCTCAGCTCTATTAAGGGCACACAATTGTCAATCCTTGGAACGTCGATAGATGTCACCTCCTTCGATGCGCCCGACATGGATGAGCCTGTACCGGAAGCCAAGCTCGCCCAACCCCTATACAACAAATCTCTGCAGTCTTTTCTCCAATCTTGCATGAACGTCAATCCCCCTGTCAGTATCGAGCTTCCCTCGAGGAGCGATGCCTTCACTTATTCCGAATGGTATTTTCTCATGATTTGGCCATTCCTCCCCGTTCTTCACAAGCCAACATTTATGAACATAGTGAGTTGAACCTTAACATGTAGGACGCAGCTGATTCTAACAACACTTGCCAGCTTACTCGCATGTACGATGAACCCGACTTTGAGCCCTCGGTACCTGACCTAGTAATGGTGCACATGGTCTTCGCTACCATCTACTTTCAATACGGCGTGAGGAACTGGGAGCAACATGAGACTCGCTCACAGCTCAACGAGCTCTCGAACAAGCACTACCACTTCGCCCTCAGCAAGATGTATCAATTGGCGTCGTCGCAATCCGTCGCTGCCGTTCAGGCTATGGCTATGATTTGCGCGCACAGCCGCAGTTTTCCAAAGCCTGGATGTGGATCAATGATTACCAATTTCGCTTTTCACCGCGCAATTGACTTGGGCATGCATCGCGCTACGAAGGGGCCGGGAGAAACAACCAACCTGGAGAACGAGATCCGCAAACGGACCTGGTGGACCATTCTGACCGTCTCTGTCACCCTGAACGGCCGTTTGGGACGACCCATGCCCATCACAGTCGAGGAGTACGACGTCGACTTCCCAGAACCCATCCCAGACGAGGCGCTGACGCCTGACGGCGTCGACACTTCCGTGACGACACCGTGTACATATCATGTCGGTCTCGCAGGCTTCAAGATTGTGCCTCTGTTCATGGAGATGTACTCCAACATATACAGCGTGAAACGAGACCCGAGAAATTACGTTGACGTGGTCAACTCCCTGGAAGAGCAGCTCCGGTTGTGGAAGGAAAACCTTCCCGAATCATTACAACTAAACCCGAGCCAGTCAGAGCACGAAGGACGCATGTATGCTTTGTACATTCAGATGTATGCCCTCGAGTTCCGCCTCTGTCTGCGTCATCCATCGGTGGCCATGACCACGGATCGAAAGATGCTTCTCGAAAACTCCCGCATCTGCGAAGAGACCGCCGCGCACATGCTCAAGGCCGTCAAGAGCCTGGTGAAGTTGAAGTCCTTGGACACCACATGGTACCAAATGGCCGTCTTTGGCGCTGCCATCTTCACGACGTTGGTTGCTCATTGGGAGCGGAGGTTCGAGGCGACACCGAATCAAATTGCGAATCTGCGCGAAGAAATGAAGGACTGGATGGAAATCATCAACGCAACCGTCTCGTTGTTGAGCAATCAAGCTGAAGGGTCACCTGGCACCGGTTCCCTCTCGCAATCAGGAACCGGTGCCGGCATCAGCAATGAAATAAACCTCATCATTGAAAGAACCATCAGTTGGATTGAGCATGACCAGAAATCAAAGGACCCTTCGTCGCTTAGCCAGACAATCAAGCCAGATCCGGCAGACGCAGCGACCTTCCAGCTTGCGACACAACCCCAGGCGTCACAAAGCATGCCTGCCGGCGCCGCCGAGACAGCTGCGAAGGCTTTTTTCCAGGATTCCGCGAACCAGAATGGAAACACACCGTACCCATCTCTAGCCTACTCTGAACAGCCGCCGAACAACAATGCTGCGCAAACAGCCGCGTTCGAGGCCAACAATGGCTATTCATACCCATCCGGAGTACAGACAGCCGGCGCTGGAGATGAGAACTCGGCGGAAACCAATCCCTTGATCGCATTCGCTTCCCAAGCGACCCAGCACGTCTCAGACCCCGCCGGCACTGCTGCCGCTGCCGAGCTTCTTTGGCGGCAATCTGCCTCTCAGGGCAACACCTGGCAAGATTGGACAGCCGCCATGGCTGACAGTCAGGACCGGTATAGCGCTAATGCTCTCCTGACGCTGGGCGGCGCATCTCGAGAAGCGGGTGCGGTGACTGAAGCTAGCTCTGTCGCCGATATGGCAGCCGTGGCTGCTCCAGCAGGTCAGTGGCCGCTGATTCTCTTCGATGGGGCTACAACAAATGGAGGCTAGCATTCGGATTGTTGTTCTGGCACATACCCATATGATTCCGAGCGTGTTTTGTGGTTTTCATCATCCCATTATAGAACAAAGTAAGGCGTTTGCGTGTGATTCGAGCAACAAACGGTTCGCTGTGGCTCGGCAGCATGGAGGAAGGTACTCGGCACGGACAGGACAGGTTGTCGGGAAAGGTCCCGGCTTGTGGTTTGGTTAAAACGATTCTCCAGGGAGGTAATATGGCGTTTATAGGAAGAGCCGGCCAAAACGGCGTGACTCTACAGCAATCTACCTGGCTGCTATGTGGCCATCATGATACCAAATTCTTTAATCTCTCTTTTCCATACCTCGTTCCGCCTTGGCCTGATAGTCTCAACCAGCTCAGGGTGGATTTTAATTTCGCTGCTCGATAATCGAACGCTTTGTTGGAGGGTGCCTAGGGGCTAAGCCATGATGAACTGCTTCGTAGGATCCATCGGATGTGCGGGAAGGATGAACGGATACCTGAAGCCGGGAAACATGGCCAAGTAGTCGAGGTCTTAGCAAACTGATGGAGACGTTTGACGAGTCCTGTTGGTCGTGGCTATTTACAGCCAAGCACACAAGCCTCTAGATGTGATTAGGTTGCTTGCCCGGCCGGTTCCCGGACTGATCAAGGTCTTTGGGCCAACGAACTCTAAAATCGAAACACACGATGGAGCAGCTGCCCCTGCTGAAAACAGAACGCAGGTCGCTGTCGGACTTTGGTATTTCGCAGATATCTCGGATACTGCCACCGTGCCACCCACGCGTACACGTTACGGCCGCTCCATGGATTCTAGACCATGTCGGTGCCGTACAGGTGAGCCAAAGTCTGTCACTGAACTACTACGTAAATCGTCCTTCCTATTCGGGCCATTTTCAGTGGGTTCGTTCAGACCAAAGTCGGTTTGGGAATCCCAGGCGAGTGGTCGCGAACGGATGGATCCTACTGCGCACCCCTCAGTCTGTTGGTTGACCTCCAGGTCGGTGTGACACACGCTGGGGTGATACCAACAACAAACGAAAGTTCCTAATTACCCGTCCATAATTGGACTTGGGAAGGTATGCCATGGCCTAGGTTACTCCAAAGGGGTGCTTTCCACTGCGAAAGAGACAACTTCACGTTGTCGGTCGACCCAGTCGCGTTCAGAGCTAGACCCCTGATACAAAAGTCGGGTTCTCCTGAGATGTGCATACCTATTATCGACACAGGAATGCTGAAGCGAAGGCCTAGAGCCCATGGATACGCGATTCACGTCAAGCGATGGTTTACCCACCAATGTTCACGTCGCTTGGCTGCTTTCCCGGGGTACGGGCGGGTCCGCCCCGGGCCCCTCCCGTCCCTCCTCTCCGCCTCCTCCACCTCTGACAGCTGCCACAGTAACCCTGCCCGACCCCGCCACTAATTAAGTGCTTCCTCCCCCAGCGGAGATTTCTCTTCGATGTATCTGTTAGTTAAGCAAGAGGCGAAGCTTTCCCTCTAAGCACTAGACTAAGCTTAATGACGACCCGTTTTCGCTCAAGTTGGGCTCGCTCGTGTTATATCAGCTTTGGAAACCCAAGTGCCAGTATATTCTTAACAAACGACGTATAAATAGACATCGTCTACTCGTAAGTTCTAGTGTACACGACCTTACAATCTCAACTTGGGTGCCCTGAGTAGGCGTTTGTACTAGCCTGAAAACCCCTGACACATCATTTTTTTTCCCCTTCGTATGGAACTGTTAGTCGTTCGAATGTCCCACAACTCGTTGGACGCCGAAGAGACCCAACGCACGACTGAGGCACAATCAAGTCCCCGCATACCATACCATCCCATGAGAGTGGAGTGGCACTCTCAGCTTTCATCGAGGCGTTTTTCGGCGTCCGACTTTTCAGTCACACGAACCTGGGGTTCTACTATGTCGGAAGGTCTAATAACACAGCAAAATGAGAAGTTCATGGGTCCGAAAAGTCGGGCCAAGAAGTCCCCTCTTCAAGCAGGCCAACTTGTTCACTACAGTTCACCTTCCGTTTTTGGTCCCGTGGAGCTGGCGTGCGCGTCTTGAAATACATGCGCGGATGTTCAGAGGGGCATCTTCCCTGGGGTTCACCAACTTCACGGATCAGGGGGTGTGGGCATTCTCCTTTTCCCTCAAGGGAGAAAGACCCTTCTTCAACGATCACAATAGCGATCATAACCTACACACTTGAGTAGGTCGACTCGTCTCGTAATAGCCGGGAGAGTTGCCGATACTGTTTTGACAACAGGATGTATCTGAATCGCAAAATTCGGAGCTGGTAATGAACACACAAATACAGTGACTGGTGTACGCACGGGATTAATGCTTCATATTAAAATTCGAAGCTCGGGAGAATATCATAGTAAAGCCAACCGTTGTGATCGAATCACCAAGGGTGCGTTTCTACCACCACGACCAAGCCCCCATTAGGAATCTGGTATTCAAAACCACCCGTTCGGTCTTTCCGCTGAAATTATTTGCCGCTATGCAATTTGCTGAGTTTCTGCCAAAACACTCGTACATGTCTCGAAGGTACGTATGAGAAAGCCCTTGTAACCAACCACCAAACTCTTTGCCGAATGGCCGAGTCCTTCTTGGCTGGAGGTATGCGTCGACATGGGTTACAGAAGTTCTGTTTCCCTCTTGGCAAAGCGAAGAAGTTCCGAACCTGAGTTGGGGAGAATTAAGATTAACAACAAAATGAAGTTACTAGGGTCGTAGAGATCTGAAGAGAGAAAGTGTATAAAGGGCGAGAAACTTCTCCCGAGGAAAAGAGAGTCTTGCCATCAGACAGCATCGCCTCATCGCATCCAAACAGCAGGATCTCTTCCCTTACCACATCCAGATTTCAACACTTAGCCACCAACGTCTTCACCTCGAAAGTTACAGGTCAAAATGCGCGCCACTGCCGTTGCCAGCTTCCTCCTGACCCTCCCCATGCTTGGAGCGGCCGATTTCTCCCTCGTAAGCTATACCTTCTCCAAACGGCCAGCTTCCGAACAAGAAGAGTCGCTGCTAACTCGAAACCTTGCAGTGGAGCTCGTCTTGTTCCTATGGCTACGGTGCCGGCGACAGCGGTTCGAGCGCCGACCTCGTGAGAGGCGGTGCGGACCCTTGCAATGGAATTCGAGCTGGAGACATTGGCATGTAAGTCATTCCCTTTGTATCGCTCCCGTCCATTGCCTTGCACTCAACTTCGGTGTCATATCGCGGCTCTTTTTCACAGACCGTCTCAAGAGTCCGAAACAACAATAGCCCATACCGGCACGGTCATTAGGTTCAATACTAATAAGTCAACGTGAAGCCTGGGCTCTGGCCAGTTTGAAGCCCCCAACCCGTGCAAGACCAGTGAACGCCTCGTTTTCCGCAAGACCGGCAACAACTACGACGTCAGCCGCAAGAACGGTGGCAGTGTCGGCTCCTGTAGGCCCGACAGCCCTCACGACAAGGTTTGCCAAGGGGCCACCTGGGTCTGCTACAACAAGCAGAGGTACACCTGCAACACCAGTATCTGTTAAGTCACTGGCGAAGTTACTGCTCCCAGGGGTTTGTCGGACTGGGGAACCAAGCATGCTTGTTTCCAGCAGTTGCTTCAAGAGGTACTCAATCAGGGCGGTTTTGAAAGAATCGGTGTGGTTTATCAGCAGACTGTCTTGACTGGACGTTTTCGTCTACCAGTATGGTCGTTATCCAACAGCCAAAGCGCTGTTTGGCTTGGTAACGTGATGAAACAGAAACTATAGCTTAGAATCAGTACATGGGTTCCATGATCAAATTGTTGTTTCTGCGCGAAAACGTGTCTAATGTACACACGATGTTGAAAAGAACTATGCGAAAGCGAACATTTTTCGGAAATCTTGACGTTCCAGCAGCACTCGATAATTACAGCGCTAAGCAATCGAACAAAACCATTTCAATAATCAAGTGATATATACATAAAAGCTTTAAAGATTCCAAAGTTTGGAGGTTGGTGATGTTCACAGGTGGAAAGCATGAGAGGGTAGTGATAGGTTAAGGTATGCAAGATTCGTTCTATCCGTGCAATGAGATACGCAAAACCTTTTCCATAGGCCGGGGTCTCGTTTTTGGCTAAATTTTAGAGGGCGGAGATTACGCTAAAGCTGAGAAGTAGTTGGCTCGCAGAATTTAGCAAGTTCGTCCTTTCTTGAAACGAATCACAGTACTGCAATTGCGTGAACTGGCTTCTGATATATAGAGAGCTATTTAGAAAATTCATTACAACAAAGGTATATTTAGACCACTTCCAACGGTTACGAAAGAGACATGGGGTGAACTTGAGCGTGGCATTGCCGCGAGATTCAACCTCCGCCGAAGCGCAGACAACACATAGCCAACATAACCTCAACAATACCCAGAAACAGCCCCTTCAGATTAAAAAGGTTAATCAAGCTGTTCTAAAAGCTTGAAGGAAGCTGAACCCCAAATGGTGGCTGAAATATATCACCGCACGTAGTCCCCTCCGCCGGCATTTGTCCCAATACGAAGAATGTATAAAACACACCAAACAGGCAGTTACTGCTTGCCGTGAAGCTCGTATGACCCGCAGCGAGATTCTTAACGAAGACGCTAGGGGAAAACCGGGCAGCGATGCCCTTGGCGCCCTCGATGCTGCTCGCCGGGTCGCCTACACCGTTGAGCACAACAATCTTGCCCTGCGTCTTGACGGGGCCGCCGGATGTGTCGTCAAGCACATTGATGGGGTCGATTTTCCACTTTGAGCAAATGAGGCGCCACTCTGCGAAGATGGACGCCACGCTGGGCGCTGCCTTCGCGAGGGTGCTGAAGTAGGATTCAAAGTCGTTTTTGTTTTTGAGGTGCCGCTTCTCGTCGATGCAAACGCCAGACAAGATGCCTTCAAACGGTGCTTCCTCGCTGAGCAGGGGAAGAGGAGCTGGCGCCTGGTTTAGGACTTGGGTCATGACGTACCCGATCCAGCCGCCCGCGGCGCCAGCCTCAACCTCAGAGAGCACACCACCAAGAACGGGAAACCAACCTGGGCCATGGAGGGAAGTGGTGAGGAAGGTATGGAGCGCTGACCAGTCGAACTTCCCGTCTAGGCCCGTCACGCTTAGGGGTTTGGTCTTGATCTTGGCTTCAAGAGCGGTGTACCGGGTGCGAAGCTGAGATGTCGTCGTCGATGTTCCCACAAAAGAACAGTTTCCAGGCGGTGCTTGGAGACAGGTGTAGAAGAACGCGTCGAGACCACGTTCTGCGTCCTTGATTTGGGATCCTTGAGCCGTGGTGACCGTGAAGGCAAGAGATGACGGAGCCGGGCCTATGAAGACGGGTCAGCCTCGTCTAATATGGTTTGAGCAGGAGGGGAGGTTTCAACTCACTGTCAAATAGAAATTTGTCGACCACCTCTGGGTACACCTGCGCAATTGTCTGCCCGAGGTGTGCGCCGGACGACACGCCCCAGAACCCCATCTTGGTGCGGTTTTCGGCCCTCATGACGGTGTAGTGATCCACGGCGTTGGAATACGTGCCCATCAACCGTCCGACATCCTCACCATTCTTCTTACACTTCTTCGCGAATTCGTCCGCCCGCTTCTCCCTCGCCGAGTATGCGGCGTCATTGGAGCCGAGAAGCTGAGGTTCCGAAAGGGCGAACTGCTTGCGCTCGTCCTCGCTGGCGAAGCAACGAAAAGACGGGGTCGACCAGCCCCAGCCGCGGTAGTCTGTCCTCTTTGTGTTAGTCATTAACTTCTAGATAGGATAGGTGCGAGCGGGCGCACCGATGGCGAGAAGATCATAGCCGGCGAAGAGGGGCGCGTAGTCCTCGCCGAAGCGGACGAGGAAGTTGGTCGAGGATGAGCTCCAGCCACCTAGGGAGACGTGTACGGCGCCTTGATGAGGGGAGCCGCCGGCCACGGGGACGTAAGGTAGCTTGACGATGGCAAGGTCGACGGTTGGTCCGCAATTGGGCTTGACTTTTTTGGGCTTGCGGGGATCATCGACTTTGGCGTGGACCTGCACTCTACTTAGAAAGGTGACGAGAGACGGACATCAAGTGGTCAACTCACAGTCAGCCGAGCGCACTTGAACACGGTGTAGCAGTCGTGCCACACGAGCTCAGTACTCGCAGCGATTCCCGGGAAGAGCTTGGGATCTACCTCATGGTGAGGCGCTTGAGCCTGGGCTGGCAGTGCAGTCAAGAACCCAAAGAGGGCGACAGCCTGGAAGGTAGACCTCATCTTGGAAAGAATGGCGAAGATACTGGATGAAGAAACTTGAAGACTGGGCGTTGGCAAATCAAGGGAAGAACCGTCACTTATACATGTGTCATCCTTGGATCCCAAAGGCGACAATGAGCCCTCGTTCCCAATCAGGCGGCACGGGATTAAGTCTCAACAGGCCAAGCTCACTAGTATCGCCTGGCTCCTGGCCTTACGGTACAAACAAGCGTGAAAGAGTCCTTGGACAGAGGGCGGCGCACCATCGCCGCTGCACGGGAAAACGTCTTTCTTCTTCGCCATAGGGCTGGCTTGGTGGTTCTGTGCTGCTCGCCTATACGACACTGCGATTCGAGGAATTGCCTGAAGCTCTTGCGGGGGGCATAAAGGGAGCGTTCGTGGCTGAAATATGACGCTAATAGGGCAACGTGAGCCTTCGGGTTTTGACAGGAACAGGTTTAGCGCCAAAAGCAGTAGATGATCCAACATATTATTCCTCTCTCGCGGGCTGAACGCTATCGGTGTTAAAAGTGCGGCTGACGGAGCAAGGTTCTCCGTAAAGGGAGCAAGCCTTAATAATGTCTCTCCGCAGATACCAATACCTTACGCCACAATGAGAAAATGTGAAGATGAAACCTTGGCAGACCTCTTGTTGGAATGAGAGGCGCTGAAGATTGTTCTTGGACAAAAGGAGAAAAGGATGCAATTTTCGAATATACGGCGAACACGCCCATTTTTACTGTCTCAACAGCAAACAAAGGTTGGTATCTGGCCTCGTCTGGTTCATAACACTTCATCGAAAAGTCCGGCCCAAATAATCAGAGAGACAACTTTAATTCAATCAGTCCTCACGAGGAATCAAAAGAAACGAATTGCGTAAGGTCGACGGTTCCCGACGTGCTTGTCTCACTCTTCTGGGCGTTTACTCTCAAAGTTCATCCACATGCTTTTGTCAAGAAACACTCGCCAGGTTGGTTAAACGTTCAATTGAATCGTTATAAGATGCCCACGCCGTAGCGCTAGGCTCAAAAGATTGGTATCAAAAGCCAACATTACATGCAGGCCAACTTCCCTTCCCACCACTTCAGTCGCGTTCCAACCCCCTTCTAAAATCTCATCTAAATGCAAGATCCGCTCACAGCTTTCAGGCCATTGACATTACGCATCGTACTGATAAGTCCAAATCTTCATACGTTTAAGCAGACTCCTTGCGAACGTGTGCGTAGGCAGGGTTGACGGCCTCGACCTGGACCTCGCCGCCGGCCTTGGTCTCGCTGACGTTGTCGCCGGCGAGGCCCTTGTCCGAGTCGTACTCCGTGACACCGAACAGCTTGTCCATGTGTTCCAGAGAGACACCCTTGGTCTCGGGGACGAAGAACCACACGAAGAAGAACATGGAGAAACAGAAACTACCGAAGATGAGGTATGTTCTGCGGGATTGTTAGCTCATGTCGCCTTTTGATGTCATCAAAGATGTGGAGGGGGACCAGATCACTTACCCGTAACCATGGGCACCGACAGTAGCCAGCATGTTGGGGACAGTGCGGGCGACGATCAGGTTGAACAGCCACTGGGTTGCAGCAGCAAGAGCGACGTTGAGCGAACGAAGGCGGGCAGTGGGGATCTCGGAAGCGTAAATCCAGCAAGCCGGACCCCAACCGAACTGGAAGAAGGCGGCGAACAGGAAGATGGAAACGAGAGCCATGTAGCCAGCGCCGGGGACAGGCTCACCCTTGATGGGAGGGGAGATGCGGACGTAAAGACCGATGTAGAACATGCAGCAGCCCTGGGCGATGGAGGTCCACAGGAGAGAGCGGCGACGACCGAGAGAGTCGGCCATGAAGAGCAAGAAGCAGATGCAAGCAAGGACCTTGACGATTCCGTAGATACCCGTGCTGAAGAGACCGGTGGAGCGGCCGCTGATTCCGAGGTTCTGGAAGATCAAGGGGGCGTACGTGTTGATGGCATTGGTTCCGGTCATCTGCTGGCAAATCATGAGGGTGATGGAGATGAGGGCACGGTTTCGGTTGCCCTTGATGGTCCACATCTCCCTCTGCAGGTTCATGAAGGTGGCGTCGCCGATGAGTTGTCTCTCGTGGTGGAGCTGGTCAACGATCTCCTGGTATTCCTGCTCGAGGTAGGGGTGTGTCTCGGGGAGGTTGCGGAGCGTGGCGAGAATCTTCTTGGCCTCCTCCCATCTGTCCTGGCGCGCCAACCATCTGGGGGATTCGTTGCAGAAAAGCATGCAGATGAGCAGAAGAAGACTGGGCAGGCCCTGGATCGCCAAAGGGAGGATGTACTGAGTCTTTCCACGCAGGTTCATGTCGGCTCCGTAGTTGATCCAGAAAGCGATCATACCACCGGTGACGATGAAGAGTTGGTAGAGACCGGTGAGGAGACCACGGATGGCGCGGGGGGCGTTCTCGGAGACGTACAGAGGGTTGATGGAGGATGCGGCACCGACACCGAGACCGGCAATGAAACGACCGACGAAGATGGGGGCGAGCTTTCCGAGGGAGACGGCCTGGAGAACGACACCGACGAGGATAACAGCGGCGATTCCGATCAGGCACCACTTGCGGCCGAATCGGTCAGTCAGAGGGGAGGCGATCAGAGCACCGCAGAAACATCCAGCCTGGAGGGTGGAAACGATGTTGCCAACCAGGTTGGCAGAGTCGACGTTGGCAGTTCCGTCGGCCAAGCCGTAGTCCCTGAGAAACGAGCAGGTCAGTCATACAATGAACGTACCAAGTAGGGACAATGTCTCATGTCAGAGTGCACTCACTCCTGGAAAGGCTTCATGACAACGACACCTCCAATGACGGAACTGTCCCAACCGAAGGACATGGCACCGAAGCAAGCGGAGGCGGCGAGAGCGAACACGCGCCAGCCGTAAATCTCGGCGGGGTCGTCTCTCATGGCGTCATTCTTGACGATCTTCTGAAGCAACCTTTGCATGGTCGTCATCGTGGGCGGTGATTATCAGCAACTGGCCAGGCTTTGGCGGGGAATTGTTGTTGCTTCTGTTGGTCTGGTGGACACGACACTCCTTCTGGTGGTTGAGCCTCTTCAAAAGCCAAACCTGACTCAGCGAAGGAGGTGGTGAGAAGGCGATGATGTAGGGGTTGGTTGGGTTAAAGGCGAAGTGCGACGAAGAGAGAAGAGAAGGGGAGCAAGATGTTCGAGAGCGCGAGATGGAGGCCTTCATATATCGAAAACCCAGGTCGGCGTTTTCCTCCTTGCTGGTCAGAAAGTCTCCTGCTTCCCCAATGTAACCGGGGACCCCTCACGGCTAGCATGGTCAGCTAATTGCCATTCTCTTCACACGCATCAAGCATCTGGGGAAAAGAGTGTGTGTGGGTGAAGCGTGGGAGGAGCTCTTCTCCGTCCGGAGCCTTGGTCGCAATCGCCCCTGTGCGTCTCCCAACTCACTCCAACACATACACACACACACCCTCAAAACCAGGACCCCTGCTCTTCTCTGGCTGGCCTGGTTTCGACCGCCCAAGCGTGGGTGACTTCTGAAATCCAAGACATCGAGCCTCAACGCTTGATGAATACCAAGACGGACGGCGAATTATCCATTTGATTTTCCACCATTCAGACGAGGCGGGAGAACAGCGCGATGGCGCTGGACCGACGGGGGCGGTAGAGGAAAGTCTTGGCTTGTGGGAAGAAGGGGAGGGGGGTGGTTGTCGGTTTTGCGATCAGCCGACCGGGTCCTGTCATTGGAGGCATCCGGGAAAAGGCGTGGGAACATGGCAAGCATTCTTTTTGGGTAAGCTTTCTTGGACGGTGTGTATGTGGCTGTGGTGACCGTATGGGATGCAGTACCAAGGTAATCAAGCACAACCAAGCTGAGCTTGTCAAGCTTGTCTCTTAAAGGCTGGACTGGGCAGGTCATGGCAGGGCAGGGGACCGAACGACATGCGTTGCTCGGTACG